>JABCMJ010025295.1:0-24606 GCA_014822125.1 Arbutus unedo | reverse complement strand
GAAGGGATGTTTTTTGGGGGGAAAAATTGGCCCACAAACCATCTCAACCCTTCATTTCCTCTCAAACAAATCCTAGCCATCTAATATGTTTGGATTCAAAAAATTCTACCTTCCTTATTATATAGATGAGGTGACATATCTTCTCTCCTCCCTCAGGTTCGCCCCAAGGGTAAGGCTCACCAGGCCATCGCCTTGGACCCCCCGTTTTAGGCCCTATTTTTAGGGCCTCCAAAGTTAAAATAAGTATCAAATATTTCATATGTCATCCTCTACAATAGAAAACTATAAAACTTAAGTGGTAGAAAATTTTATTCTTAACTAACAGATAAAGCGTTCAAATCTTCTTAATCATATAGAGAAACTAATTTTTTTTCTTAAAATCAAAAAAAGGCTTCGCGGGGTTTTAAATACAAGACCACAAACATATATAGGTTTATGTCCACCACACTAATAGAGTAGCTATGTTTCTCCAGCAATAAAAAATGTAATAAATAATTCCAAATACACTCATATATTCACTTATTTCTTTCCACCAAATTTATTTAATAAAATATAAGTTAGGAACTCCATTTAGATTGAGGTGTAAATGTCGAATACATATTAAATATGATATCATTCTATACAAGTTATTTTTTTGTTTTTTATAAAATCACTAATAAAAATTTATAGGCATGTTGTATGTTTCTATTTTTTATTTTAAGAAATTTTCTCATGTTTTTCATTTAATAAATCATCTTATATTTTTCTCATATTTCTTTGGTATTATTATAATAGTTAAAAAAAACTACATATTTGAGAAAAAAATCACTTAAAGTGAATTTTAATAAAATTTTTACTAATATCATCTATGCTTTTTTATTTTTTTAATTTCACCATTGAATACAAACCAAAAAAGTAAAATTTTCTTTAAAAAAATTATATATTATTTTATGTCAAAATAGGTCAAAATAGATTACTAAATAACATTTAAGTGTAAATTTTGACCATTAAAAATATTTTTTGTTGGTTTAAATTAATTAATTAATTATATATATATAGTGTGTGTTAGTGTGTGTGTGTGTAAGGCCCCATTTTTAAATCTTGCCTAGGGCCCCCAAAATCTCAGGGCCAGCCCTGCCTCCTCTCTCTCTCTCTCTCACGCACACACACACACACACACACTCACAATCACTTGTCTTCTCTCACCTCATCATGAAGTAAAACATAAGGTAACAAATGAAGTATCATTAGCATTACTCAATGAACTATATAATACATAATTTCAAAATCCTTTCCGGACGAGTTTTTGAATTTCGATTATGTTTTCACTCATATAATCCTTTTGAAAAATCTATTTTGCATACATCACTCGAAAAATTTAATTTCAAAATTTCCTTCGACCCATGTGCACGCTCGGCCCAGTGATTGGATTAAGCTGGGTCAGGCCCAAAGATGGATCTACTAGTGTTGGGCCGAGAGGTTCGATAAGCCCGCCTAGCGTGCATTGAGCAGTGTTGAACGCACGATATGCCAAAGCAGGACGAACCTTCCCTCTTTCGACACATTTTCTAGACTGAAGATCTCAAACTCGCGATGTTCAGCTGTGCTGCCGAGGGCACTACGCTTGGCACAACTAGCTAGTGACTTACCCCCCACATTGCGGACAATTATCTAGATAGACATGGGGGCGGGACGTTATAAAACATGCGAATATGTCAATCTGATTCGCATAGACATGAAACACGTGGCTGAAACGCTAATCAATCTAGTGGCAAATGCATAAACAATTTAAAGGAAAGTTTAAAGTATATAGCTTTAGGATAAAAAGTAGATAGCTTAATTATAGCTTTTGGATAAAAAGTGATTTTTCTTTAATTTTAAAGAGATTTACATACAAAGTTAATTATTTGGAGGGACTAAATCCTATTTTTTCTACGTAAATATCACTTTATATATGGGATACTATTTAAATGATTTAAAATATGATTAATCTAATTAGGTTTTTTTTGAAAAATAGGCGAGAAGTCAGTTCGGCGATACGGTGGTCTTATACATGGGTATGTTGGCGAATAGAGAAATATATTTATTGACCTGAGAAAGACAGTTAAATAATAAATGTACTGGATAACGATAAGTCCTAAATAGACAGAGATGAGAAATCTTAGGCTAATTTGGCTTGTAACAAGAAGTTAAGAGTTGAATGAAACTCTCGGGGCAAAGGTACGTTGTAATTTGCTATTACAAATATTAGATCTTGAAAGTTTACTGATTAAAGACTAACTTAAGCACCGGAGTATTTTCCCGTCAACTAGGCAAATTACAGTTTGAGGAATTATTATCTTGCGGAGTTAAATTTTAGGCAAGATTGAGAGCTAGTGCATTCAACCACAGTTTGAGGAACTAACTTTTCCGGTAAGAAGTTTTTATTCACTGACTCTGTTCAGTTATCGAAAAAATTGTAGTTTTGGTATATATTCTACCGTGTAAAAAAAATAATGTATCATAAACAGTAAACACTGTATACCCTAAAACACATAAATAGTTAATGTACCGTTTCGTGTACCGTTATACTTAACTAAATTAACTATTTTTTATTTTTATCCAATTTGTTTGTATTTGTTTATTTTTTTTAATATTTTGTGAAATATTAGTTCGTTTGGACAAAAAGAATTTAAAAAATATAAAATTATATCCAAAAACATAAAAAATTTCTAAGTATGAAAACTAAGCTAAAACATATCATGTTTTGTTTTGTTTTTATTTTTTTATACATAATTTTATATTTTTTTTATACATAATTTTATATTTTTTTTAAATTTCTTGTCGAGCTGAACTATAGACCTATAAAAAATTGATGCAAATAAAAAAATTAAATAAGAATGAAAAAACAATAATCATTATTTAATAATTACCACGTTCAAAATAAAAATCTTAAGATTTTCTCACAACGTATAATCTAGTGAATTTGACAGGACATGATTTGAAAAAAAATAAATTCCAATAGGAAAATTTTAAATTTGGGATCCACTACTTTCTTGATAACTGAATACCAAAAAAATTACAAGAAAATTAATTTTTTTTATCCTTTTTCATCCTTCCCTGACAACTAAACGGGACCTACAATTAGCGTTGTCTATAAAAAAAACTAAAACCCTCATACGAACACTTCAATAAACAACCAAGATGGGAAACCAACAAACAAGTTTAGGAAAGAAATATTCTCCTCCTATAATGTGGTGAACAATGGAAAGCAATTGTTCATGTGTAATTCTTTTACTTCAAAGTTGTAGGAGAAGGAAAGGTGGTGCTGAAAATAATTTCGAGAAATGAACTTACTTTAGACACTAAAATATTGCCTGGTTTGATAACTTTTTAATTAATTAAGATAAATAAAATATTATTGATTAATAGAAGTCAAAATAAGATAACAAAAATATATTTTTTATTTAAAATTATTTCCAAAAAAAAAGAAGACAAATATCTTATTTTTAGAAAATTAGCTCAATCAAAACAATAATTAATACTCGTTGATAATTATTTTCATAAAATAAGAAGGTAAATACTTATTTTTTAGAAATTAGCTCAATTAAATTAATAATTGATACTCATTGAACAAGTTATCAAAATCAACCTCCTTCACCTTGAGCCTATAAATAGAGGCTCATATGAAGAAAGAAATCGACATTCGGCCAAGAAAATCAACAAGCACCCCAATACCGTATCGATTCATCTACAACTCAAGTTATTGTGGAGGATTAATAAGTTCTAGAATAACGTGCTGATTCGTCTACAACTCAAGCTAATACAAACAATCAACAAGCACTCAAAAAGCGTGGTGATTCGTCTGCAACTAAAGTTGTTGTAGAGAATCAACAAGCATCCAAACAACGTGTCGATTCGTCTACAACTCAAACTCTTGCAGAAAATCAACAAACATCCAAATAGCGTGCTGATTCATATACAACTGCACTCTTCGTGTTAAATCGCTTATAGACTTTACTATTCATTTGAGATCCAGCCATTCAAGCTTTCGATCAAAACCACTACTTTGTTGGTTTCTTCATTAACGAAGTTATCAACTAGTTTATTCAACAACAAGTTTCAATAGACGTTGGATCGCCACCATAGTCGGATATCGAATAAGAGGAATCATTCTTTTATTACGAAGAACATAATAGAAAATTGTATTTGCTTTTTATTTAAATTAATAAAATATTATTTTGTGCATCTTTTATTGTCTTTACTGCAGGACTCGAATTTATGTATTACACTCACTATTAGCAATGTGTTGCATGTTCTAGACATTCACAAGAAATTAAATTCTGGTTCTCTGTTGAGCTAGAACGGGTTTAGGGTACTGCTTGAGTCCCATAGGTTTGTATGCGCTAAGTAAAGTGTATATAAAAAAAATGGATGAATAATGGACTCTTTAAGATGAATGTAATCGTTGTTGTATCAACTATTGCTATAAATAATAATTACATTTTTGCTTATAATCTTGAGTCTTTTGATATTTTCATAGTAGGTTAGGGGATGTGAATTTAGATACTTCAAAAAAATTAATAAGTTTGGATTACTTGCCTAAATTCAAACATTGATCCTAATTACAAGTCTAAAATTTGTATTGAAGCAAAATTATCCAAAACTTTTTTTCAGTCTATTCATAAAAATATTGAACCTTTAAACTTAATGCATATTGATATTTTTATTTAAAATCAACCCAAACAAGAGTCGATAAAAAATATTTCATTACTTTTATCGATAACAGTGTTCGTTATTGTCATGTATACTTGTTAAGAAGCAAAAATGAAGTTTTGAAAATGTTCAAAGTTTATAAAAATAAAGATAAAAATTAACTTAACAAAAAGATCAAGGTAGTAAGGAGCAATAGAGGGATGACGAGTATGATGCACATTTTGGTGAGTCTTTTAAAGAACAAGGAATCATGCATCAGATCACTGCTCCTTATTTACCTCAACAAAGCGGTGATGCTGAACGCAACAATAGAACATTGAAAGAGATGTTTAAAGCTATATTGATAAATTTTGGGTTATCACAAAATGTGTGTGTGTGTTTGCGTGCTCTGTGTTTTGGGGGGAGAGGCACGAGTGCTTTCAACAAAATACATTATTCCTTATTTTCTTTGTTTTAAACAAACATCCAAACATATAATCTCCTTAAAAACTAACTTTATATTTAATACCAAGTATAATATTCTCAAGAAATTTTGGCCATGGAGTTCAACAAATAACAAGTATAAAATGTAACAAGCTTAAAGTGACGAATTAGGGATATGTGCATCACAAAGAGACAAACAGACTCAATTAATAATCAAAGATGACCTATGATCTTTTTCTATAGACAACAAGACTTGGCCTTTCAATCTTTCAGTTAAATGTAATGTGTCTTATTTGTTCATTTTTGCATTCAACCAATATGAAAAGAGTAATGAGACTTTTATCAACAACCAATTTTCGTTTTCAAAGTCATTTAAGAGTAATTATGTTCATCCCTGCAATGGAATAAAGGCTCTAAGCTCACAGATGGCTAGTCTATCTCCATAATTTATTCCTTAAGATTCTAGACAATCCTCACTCAACACTTAAGAATATAACCATGCAAGCTAAGTGTGAAGTGTAAAATTCCGAGTACAGATACAATAAAAGACTCTCGACCAAGTGATAGTATAAAAAACTCAGATGCCAACGTTATATCCAAACACATCCAAAGTTATTTCTGCCTATTCAAAGTGATCGAGAATAGACACAGAATTCAAACTATTTTTGATTTTTTAGTTTTAAATGTTTTTGTATTTTGAAATTTCAATTATTTTTCTTGGTTTTTTATTTTTTGGTTTTTTATGAAAAGAAAGAAGGTAAACAAAAAAAAATATACAACCCCATATATATTACACCCTCAGTTGAAACTAGACAAAGCCCTCATTGGCCATATACGCTAAAAGTAAGGCATGAAAAGTAAAAGAGCGAACGAAGAATAGCACCTCAATGGGTAGACAACAACAAGCCGAATAATATTAGGGAGAACACCCCCAACTTGAACGAAGAAGACCTGCAGGTTAGTCCAAAAAAAAAAAAAAGAATAACACACCAAAAATAACACAAAAATAACACACAAATAAAGGAACAGAAAAAGAAAAAAAATGATATGTACAAATAAAATAGCCCCTCACTCATCATCATCATAATAGGAGACCTGAGCTCCTGGATATGGCGGATAATAAGCGGATTGATAGGGGGTTACTTAGGCAAATAGAGGATCTGGTGAAAGTACCCCAAATAGGTGCTCTTATGATGCGCCTCTTCGAGGTGGTGCATAGATGTCTGGGTGTAGTTTTGGCACTGGAACATGTCATGATATCGGTCCTATGTTATTTTCCAAGGTGCTTCGGATGGTATAGGGGGTGGGAATTGAGGAGCGTTGTGTCCCCCTTCTTTCATTTCTCCGTCACTCTCTTCATCACCGCCTAGTGGAGGGGCATCGTGTGCCACTACGCATGCTCACGACGGTAAGAGGGGGTTCTCTTCTGCCAATTCTTGGTCGTAAGAGTACAGAGAAAGTAATCCTGCTCCTCTTCCATCGAGATCTCAGAAGAAGGTTAAATTTGCACAAGAGAGGCAAGATTGAAGCGAATGTCAATGATGAGGACGACAAATAGCATAAGTGTCCGCGATGGCCGACTATTCGTAAACTTCATCATGTCGACCAAGATTAGCCATGGAAAGTCAAGCTAGGTGCCAGAGAACATAGCATAAAGAGCCTTGAGAATGTCAAGGCGGCGTTCATTGTGGCCTGTTGAAAGTATGTTTTGGATCAGGATCGAATCAACAAATCACAAGTTCGCTAGTAGCTCAATGCATCACACAAAAGTTTGGTTAGGGACGGGTCGAGCACTCGGGATAGTGGCCATTTCTTAGGGCTCACAACCCAAAATAGTAAGGTCAAATACAACACGACGGTGATCAATCAAACAATTAAGCACGTGAGAAAGATAGAGGTACTGGTAATCTCAAAATAATATCCTGAGACCTTTGTAAAGAGGGAGTCAAAGTCGTTCGATGGGACATGTTCTACCAAAATAGATGCACTAAATGCGGGTAAATGGCTGGAAAGGCCAAAATAAATATTGAGCGTGACGTCGATTCAACATCTCTATGCCCCATTGAGCATCAGGGTTTGTGTGCATAAAATCTTCTACAGTAACAATAATCATGATGACCATTAAAGGAGACCCAGATTGGACTTTTTATCCCCATCAACACATCGTTGGTTCTGGCATGCCAACGATGGATTGGCGCTCTGTCTAGTTGTTGGTGACCCAGTAAAACGGTAAGTCCCAACCCCGTCAGACGCTTTCTCTCTTCGAGGGGACGAGGCTTGTCAGGAACCCATATGAGTGAGGCATCACAGCATTTTTAATGAACTATTTTGCCTTGGTTAAATAAATAACAACTAACTAAAATAACAAAAGAGCAAAGAAACTGAATAAAATTTACAAAGTGATCGAAAAACACTCGTCGGAGATCTAATGGGGTAGCCAAAAAAGTGTGGTTGATGAACTATTGGAACCCCGCAAAGTGAAGCCAAGGTCTTAAGGAAGCCAAATAGATGCATGGTTTGGGCCGAGGATGCTCTTGTTGGCATTGATCGGAGTGTGAAACGAAAAAATGTTGATCGAAAAAATTGATAAAACTTGGTCAAACAAAGTCTGGCGGACGGAAAAAGTCTTTTTGGATGCTCATTACATGCTTGGAAGTGAAGAATTCGAGTTTAGGGGTGTGAGGAACCGAAATTAGGGTTTAAGAAGAGAGGAGGCACAGTTTGAGAGAAATGAAAGTAGGAACGTCATGTTTTTTAAGTAAAAAATGTCCTTTTATACATGCAGTGCGTCCAAATGCTAGGCCATCCCTTTTGGATGGTTGGCCCAAAAAAGTGCATCCGGATTGGAATCACGTCCGTCCATACCATTGGCCCAGAAATGTTTCCCATGGGCTTGAATATGGTGCGTCTGGACGTGGCTAGGTATGTCTAGATGGGAAATGATACTTTGGCCCCTTGTTCCCTCTTTTTCTCCCTTTTTCACCCCTTTCTAAAGATTGGTCACCTTCATGACCTTCCCGAGCAAGGTTTTGGCCCCAACTTCAAGACTTAGGGCTTCAAAATGAAATAGAAAAAAATATATATATGGAAACTTTGGATTGTCTCCTAAAATTTGCTAAGTTTAACGTCTTCAACCAAACTCATCACAGGAGACCATTAATCACAAATTGGGTCCATCCAATCATGGTGGTCCTGTGCCGTGATTATTTCTCCAATGTCTTCCACACAAGGCTTTAAGCATTGGCCATTAACCTTGAAGATTGTGCTAATATATGGATCACGGATTTCAATTGCTCTGTGAGGGTAAACTTGGGTGACCACATACAAGCCATCCCACCTTGATCATAATTTATCCGGAAATAATTTCATACGGGCATTGAAGAGCCAAACCTTATGGTCGGATTCAAAGGACTTGCAAACTATATTTTAATAATGGAAATCTTTAGTTCGTTCCTTATAAAACTCAGGCTGTAATGCCCCATGTATACTACTAGCCCAATAACTTGTTCGAGTCCAATCACATGACCAAAAATACTTAAATTCAAGTTAGTAGTAGTAATATACATGAATCATTATATACCAAAGATTACCCATGTAGATTTTCGACGTAGTACGAGATGTCACAATCTCCTACCTTTAAGACCTTACGCCCTCGCAAGGGGTTGAATACTAGAGTCACCACAGTCTAATCCCGGGTTTGTTCCCTAGTGACCAAATAAAGTCCCGACCCCACACTTGATCGTGTACACGAGTCACTCTGATACCATTTGTAATGGCTCATGTATTCTACTAACCCAATAACTTGTTGGAGCCCAATCACATGACCCAAAATACTTAAACCCAAGTTATTAGTAATAGTATACATGACTCATTATATACCCAAGATCATCCATGTAGATTTTCAATTTGGCACGGGCACTCTCATATGATTTGTTTCGCAGCTCTTCAATTTCATTAAGTTAGAGCTTTCAGTGTGACCCGTCAGCGGCCATATCAAAGTCGAACTACTTGATTGTCCATAAAGCTCTATACTCCAATTCCACAAGTAAATGGCATGCCTTACCAAAAATCAGCCAATAAGGTGACATGCTGATAGATGTCTAGTATGTCGCTCGATAGGCCCATAGAGCATCGTTCAGTCTCAAAGAACAATCTTTTCGATCGGGCCTTAGCGTCTTTTCAAGAATACTTTTTTTACTTCCCTATTTGATACACCTGACCACTAGTCCGTGGATGATAAGGTGTTGCCACCTTATGCGTGATTGAATATTTGCAAACTAGGGTCACGATGCTTATTCAGGAAATGAGTGTCTTACTTTTAGTTTAGTTTATTTTGTAAAATTAAATTTCAAATAAAATCACAATAAGTTAAGCATAAGAGTCTTTATGTCGCGTTATCGAGGACCTTGTTTCAAAAAAATATGTCGTCTATGAGCTTTACTAGGACCAGCTAATAAAAGACCTAGAACCGAAAATGCTCTTAGAAACTAAATGCGTTTCAAGAAAAAAAAATTAAAATATCGTATTCATCTAGAAGAAAAGTAAAAATTGTGTCACTGATTATAGCATGAGGGTAGCCGAATCTGCAAAAGATATTACCTTGAAGGAGGTTGACCACCACTCTGTGGTTGTTTATCCAGATGGCTACTGCTTCCATCCACTTTGACACATAGTTGACTGCCACTAAAATGTACTCATTCTCGTACGAGGACGAAAACGGTCCCATAAAGTCTATACCCCATACATAAAAAATCTCTACAATGAGGATTGTGGTAAGTGGCATCATATTGCGTCGGGACACGTTCTCGGTCTTCTGGCACCTCTGACCTGCTTGGCAGAACGCATGGGCATCTTTGAATAAAGAGGGTCAACAAAAACCACTTTGCAACACTTTCGTTGCAGGCTTCAATCCACTAAAATTTCCACCACACTCAAGGGTGTGGCAGAAGGTCAGTATACTTTGGTGCTCATTCACATGGATGCACAATCTGATGATCTAATCTGAGCATAACTTGAACAGCTCAAAATTTTCCCATCAATAGTTCTTAATCTAAGCAAAGAATCAGTCCTTATCTTGCTTGGACTAGTAATTAGGTAGTGCGCATGTCAGTAGGTGATTGACAATATGAGCATACCATGGTGGTTGAACTTGTAATACTTCAAATAACTGATCATCGACAAATGAATCTTTCAAAGATTGTGTATCACCAATTATATCAACAAGAACGCATGACAAATGGTTAGTTACAGAATTTTCAGAACATTTCTTGTCCCAACTTTCAATAGCAAATCCCATTAATAAACAATCAAGTGTTAATAATATTCACCACATACATATTCTAACTAAAATTTTATCCCCCAGCTATATGTTTATTAAGAATGAGAGTTTTACAATTGCGTTGATCTTCCCTAAGGATTCTTACTACAAACACACTGTCCTCACCTATTTTACAAACTATTTAACAGATTTTCCTCCTGTTACCTTCCATTATTTGTTGATTGAAAATATTAATATCATCAAGTATTCTCTATTACATACAAAGAATACCCGATTGTTAACTTGTATTTTACAAAAATAATCCTTAATCTCATTGTGAGAACCCTGACCTTAGTCCCACGCAGGTGACCAAGGAAAGTGTAAGTACTATACAATAGAACGTATTGAGCTACTATACATCCTGAGTTATATTTTTTGAGCCACGTGGTTACGCTAAGAGTTAGCAGGTTAACTGGGACGGGTTGTTGCATGCATGTGGTATTAGAGCCGACACCACCCAAAAGTGTGCAGCGGGTCCCGCGAGAGAAGTGCTTGGTGGGTCCCACTAAAGGACGACCTTGAGGTGCTTAGGTGAGTGGTGGAAGTTACTAGATCACGTGGGGCAACGAGGACGTTACGCGAGATGGTGGGGTAGTTGAGAACTCTCACCTTAGTCCTTGATTTGTGGTCTAAGGAAAGTATAAGTAGTATATAATGGACCCTATTGAGCTACTGTATAACCTGAGTTATAATTTCTAAGCCACGTGATTAGGTTGAGAGTTAGTCGGAGAGGTGTCGCGGATCGTTAAACTCATTGATGTTTTCGCTAAAACTACCCTAAGACGATTTTTTCTTCAACAAAATGTATATTAAGAAAGGGTATCTAATATTGTTAAAACTTAAATGAAAATAATAATAATACTTAGGCGACCAAACTCAACATTTAAAAATTCAATAGAGAAAATATTAAAAGAGAAATAAATCACATTGGATGCTTTCATTTTATCTATAAACACAAAATGGGTTAGTGATGCTGTTAGTAGATCGAATACATATTAAAAGACGAAAATAGTAAGATATATTAAGTCAATAATACGATTCTAATCATGAAAATAAAATATGTAAAGTCAACAAAGTTTATAACGTTTAAAGCTCCAATAAAAAAAGTCAACATTAAAGAACAAAGCTAAGTTATATTACTTTTTCTTACAATAAAATCATAATAGTTCTTTTTCTCAATATGACAGGTTAGAATATATATGTGTGTGTGTGTGCTCGTGCGTGCGCCTTTGACTAAATAAGATACATGTAGTGAACAAAAAATAAAGAGATATACTATATTAAATAAAATATTTTTTTTTTGTAAAGTAAACAATGATTATTGATGCATTGGTTTTTACATTTCAAGCTTCAATCTTTTTTGAAAATTTACCGTTTCCTTGTCGGCTTTAAGCTAATGCAAAACTTAACTTTATTCTCTTAAATTGTTTTGCAAATATTTTGCTAAATTGTGATATATCTAAACTCTTTTTAGTAACATTATTATGTTTGATGAAAGTTAGGTGTATACTCACATTTTTAGGTCAGCCAAAGCTTCAGTAAATTGGTAGAAGACTTGTATTCATTTATGTGGAATATTTTGATTGTGTCAATAATTTATCAAAAAATAAAAGACGGAGATTATTGATTGAACGATTCAGTTCTCTTAATTTGGACCATTTTCAGTTAGCCAACAATAATTTAAATCATTTATTTTTATAGCTAGTTGAGAGCATTGGCTATGCCAAAAATTACATTAATTGGATGACATTAACATACTTTTGGACCACATATTTACATTTTTTAAGAAAAAATAGATTGTAACACTAAAAATTTGGTCAATGTGCTCATTAAATTCTAAAAAACAAACTATTTGAATTATTGAATGAGTCCGAGAAGGGACTCATAATTGGGCATAGTTAGGGACATAATCGGTATTGTCAAGCCGGGTTTGAAAGAAATACTCTGGCTGAAATAGTGTGTTCAGTTTAAAAATTTAAAAGTAAAAATCAAACTAAATTAATTTGGTCCAATTTAGTATTAATTTGCTCGATTTTAATTTGATTTTCAATTTATCAATTTCGTTGAGTTATCAAAAAGAATACGCAATTAAGTAATTAGGCCATGAATGAGTTATGCTCAATATAAAAAAAAGAATATTAACTTATTTACAAGTGTTTATAATTTAAAAAATATTTATTAAAAAACAAATTAATCATTAATACATTTAAAAATACATATTACAAGTTTTTTTATTCGGTCTGCTGCCGATCTTGTCATAAAATTAAAATCCAATTGAATATTTTAAAAAATAAACAAAACCAAACTAATTAAAAAATCAGACAAAACCTTCAATTCAGTTCAACTTTTTTTTTTTTATTTAATTCGATTTTCTGATTTTTACTAAGAAAAATAAAAATGAAAAAGCATGACCTAATCTTACACAAATTAGGCCACATGAACCCAATTTGTCTTGTTCAAGTTTCTCATTCCTCCCCAAAGTCCCAAATTCCTCATCTTCATCGCCAGTCGCCACCATCGACCCCCTTCGCCCGCTGCACCGACACACAAACATACCATACAATCATCTTCAAATCCTCCATAGCGTCACAAAGAGTGCTTAGATTCGGTTTATGAAAAGATTTTCTTGTACAGATCCGTGACAGATTTTTGTGAAGGTAAGCTCCGTTTCCCACTCCAACCCAGTTTGGTTTGACGGAAAATATCCCGGGAAAATCTTTGCATGGAACAAATTATACAGGGAAACAAATGGATTTTGATATGATTTGGATTGAAGTTTGTTTTTGCAGGTGATATTGTTTGTGGTGTAGCATAATCAGTTCTTCTTTGGGGTGGTGGTGGAGGTAGAGCAAGATGGCTAGGGATAGGGATAGGGATAGGGACAGGGATTTGTCGAGGTCGCCTTCGTACAGAAGAAGGTATTCTCCGTCGCCTTATAGCAGGAGAAGCCGAAGAGAGAGAAGCCGATCTCCATATTCCTACAGCAGGTGATACCCGATTACTCACTCTATCCATCTCTGTGTGTTTATTGGATTTCTTGCAGGTAGATTTCTGATCTCTTGTTGCTTATGTTTTTTTCCTTGATCAGAATCACAAACTTGATTCGATTTAACTGATATGTTATTCAACAAAAGTATAGGTGGGGTGGTTTATCACTGTCAGTAAGGGATCCAAAGGGGGCTTAGAGGAGTAACCGCGCCAAAGAAATTTTAAGAACCCTAATATATACGAGCAATATGCAGGATTATCGCAAAAATTCAGGAACCGGCAAATCGTACAGGTTTGCACCCTGAAAGTTGAAATCAACCTGATCGCTTGCACTTGAGAGCTCTTATGTATGTCTAGTTACTAGTTAGTCAAAGAGGCAATCCCGCTTGTGAGTGCTTGAGTTTTATACAAAGAACAATGGTGAAGTGATCTGTTTGGATACTGTCTGATGAGAACCTGTGTCGCAGCAGATGGTATCCAGGTATGGTCATCATAGCATTGTTTTTAGGGATGCCCTATCAAAACAAAGATTTCCTCCTTTCTTTTGGTTTGGCACTTTTGGTTTATTTGGTACCGGGACTAATCGCTAGTTTGTTATGTTTGGGATTGGATTTGTAGCGGATAAGGTGAGGGAAAAGTAATGATGGATGCATAAATTGCCTAGTTCTTTTGGTTGGATGAACTATATGAGGAGAAACTAAGTTGGGAAAATGTCATTTTTTTGGTGTTTGGTGACTTGTAGAGAAATGCATAGCCGTAATTTCATTTTTCTTTTCATTCCCTCTTCATACCCAAGATCCAGACATTGCACAAGTCTCGCAAGATTTAAAGCATTGGCATTATGCCATACAAAGCCAAATGTACAGTTTAGAGTAAAAAATGTTCGTACCCTGTGTAGCACGGATGCTGACACAGGCATAGGCACGTGACACGGGATTTTTGAAAAAATGGGGATACGGGCATGGTGGGGACACGACAATTTCTTTGACATATAATATATATGTACTTGCACAAACAAAACAACAATACAATCAATACAAATCAAAGATGACTGTGGAGATGGAGATGAAGATGAAACGTTTAGTGTTTTAAACCTTTAATTGCAGTTTTAATCTATATATTATGTAATAACATATTTGCTCCCAAAAAATTTTAAAAAATAACAAATCTACCCTGCGTGTCCCAATCTGTGTCCCCGCTTTGTCCCCCTTCAAAAAATAAAATAAATTAATTGGAAACAAATGTTGTGTCCCATACATTTTTCGGCGTGTTCCCAGCGTGTCCGTGTCCTCCGAGTGTCCGAGACGGATACGGGAACCCCAGAAGAGTGTCCGTGCTACATAGTTTGTACCTATCTACAGGTATTTATCGATTTAAGTTTCCAACCCAAGATTGGACTTGACATCATTTGATATTATTGTTTTCTCATGGCTGATCTTCTTATTGCCTTCTTATCTTTATTTCACGTAGCGGATCGTTGTGGATAATTGTGTTCACTTTGTACTGCTTATGATGTTACTCCTCTGAAAGATTCCACCTTCCGTGACTAAACTTACAGACTTACAGTTGATCGCCGTCATAGTTGCACAAAGTGTTTCTCATTCTTTGGTCAATCTGATGATTATCCTACTCAAGTTGTAAGGAATAGTGGTTGAGCTTTCTGACTTTGGGGACTTTCACTCATGTAATGTGTGGTGGAAACATGCTAAAGAGATATTTGTAACATAACATGAAGAATATTAGACAAGTAAGATAGAATACATTTCTTTTTCCTAGAAATTTAAAAAGACGCAGTTGCCTCCCCTTGCGGGAAGTGAGCAGGTGATGGTTGCTGATGGGTGTCTTTTCGTTGTTCGAGTCTTTAGCAGTTTCATATGAGAAAAGAGGGAGCAACCAGTTTATTCTTAGCACTATTTGAGGTAACTGTACATGATTCTATTCATATTGTGCCAGATGGTGGTGGGTTGGTTTGATGCTATACATGCGTATATTCTATGATTTGCATATCTTATTTATTTGCTCATTAACTAAATGGTATTGCACAGACGAAGAAGTCGTTCAATTTCCCCTCGACGCCGCAAAAGTCCTTCACCATCTCCAAGACGCCGTAAAAGTCGCTCTCCTACACCAAGGCGTCATAAGAGACAAAGGACCATCTCTCCTGTAACTAAATCTCGCAGTCCTAGTAGCGGGTCGACAGAGCGCAAAAATGCTAGCGAAAAATTGAGAAAAGCGGAAGAAGAGAAGAAACGGTATATTAACTCTTTATGTCCTTTTTCTGATTCACTCTTTTCACATTTTTGTTCATCTGTTTGCACTTTGCACCATCTTAGAGTCTGTTTGTTTCCCTCATTGTTCCACTATTGGCTTTTATGAAGTATGTAGGACCCACCCTCACTTGTGGCGGCTTTTTACTAGAGAATAGGGAAATTGCCAGGGATCTTCTTTGCTTGATATTCCTGTGCGTTTACAATAGGCCCACACTTTTGTTCTTTTATTTTCCATTTGACTAGAATAAATGAAAGAGAGGCACAGTGCGTCAGAGGGGAAAATCTACAGTATTAAATGACTTGTGTTGATAAAACCCACTTTGGTGCAGGTGCCTTGATGGTGATCAGGCAAGAAGCTATTGGCCCATGTGTATTTGCTTTTTGATTCCTTGGTTTAACAAATCAACGCTAAATCATGTCATTGCACCTTGGCATGCTAGTAGCATTATTTTGTTCTTTGCTTTTTGAATATTCGATAAACAAGGTTAATGCAGATGCATCAAGGTAAAGAATAAAATGGGACGATATAATCTTGAGATGATCTACCTTTTATTCTCTGAAGATGGGAGCATATTGTAGGTTCTCTTACTAATGAAATGTGGGGCTTTCGAGGTAGGCTCAATTGATTGTGTAGCTCCCCATTTCCCAACTTTAGAGAATAACTTCGGCCTCAGAGTTTATTGACTCGGTCTTGTAGTTGCTTTTTGAAATAGCCATGTTGCCTACTGTATAAATTTTTTGATGGGTTCTTGTGCTCATGCAACATTTTTGGTGTTCACCTCTATCTGAATATGGGGGACAAATGTATCAAAATTCATTGCGAGGCCATATCTGGCAATGCATTTTCATAAAAGGGGTCCGAATTATATTTCCCCGGTTGGGAACACTCGACCTTGGTGAAGGTAACTGTCTGATTAGGCTGATTTGTTGATTTGTTGGCATTTTCAAAATCGGTTTGATTATTAGCAATGAAGCTTGTGGGAAGATAGCGAAGGAGATTAGTTCATTTGTCGGCATCTTCAAAGTCTCTTATAATTTTTGAATGTAAGCTTGTGGAAATAAAAAGAAGGTTTGACATTTTTCGCCTTCATTAGTGAGGAATAAAACGTTTTCCCATTCTGTTATCTTAATTATGTTGTTGTCTGCCGTCTAGAAAGTTGAATTGACATGAGATTCGTTAGCCTGAAATCCTCCGGTTTGAAAGACCGAGTTTTGGTTGGGTTTGGGTTTGTGTATGGGAGTCAGGGGAGCCTGTGGTTTGGCCATGTGGTATGTTATACTGCCTGCCCAAGTGGTAGCTCATTGCCTGTTAATTGTCTAATCCTTTATTTTGGTACATTGCGTGGAAGTAGAAAGGAAGGCAAAGGAGATGGATTTAGCATATGTAGCGAATAGATATTTGGGTTCCAGCCAAGTTGTTTGGTTGAGTGGAAGGAAAGGAGGAAGGAAGGGAATGATTTAACGTCGTTTGTACAAATATTCTCTAGTTTACTTTGCAGAAATTAACCAACAGTTGAGAGACAAGAGGAGGGGGGGCTACTGTCCCTGCCAACAGATTGGGAGGATTTTTTTTGGGGGTTGGGAGGTTTTCTTTTTTGGTTCTATCCCTTCTATCCTGTCATCCCTCCCACCAAACAAGGGAAAATGCTTCTTTCCTCTTCCCTCTCTCCTCTCTCCTCTTTCCTCTTTCATTAGCCAGCAAGTTTTCTCTAAGTAGTTTTCCAAACAATAGATTATTTACTGGTCTTACCTGTCAATTGTGATCTAAACAATGGAATCAGTCTTTGGTCTACCTTTCTGACAGCTAAACTCAACACATATCCACATTAACAATTTAGAATTTGGCTTTGACACCAATATATCTAATGTAAGGATTAAAGTGTTATGGTGTTTAGTTTTAAAAGTGCGAATCGTTACTTGACATTCTTCTCCACAGGCTTTTTTGAAGGAAGATACTGCTATAGATCAACTTGTTAAATTTGATGATCAATTGGATGCCTCGTTTATCTACTATTCTCCAGTTTTGAACTCATTTGTTTGGATCAGGAATCAGTTAGAGGTATGCCTTAAAAGCATGAACTTGTTTTTTGTGCCTTTTTCGTCATGAAGGTTAGTTTGCCATTCAGTATGTATTAAAAAATTGAAAAAAAGTGGAAGTTTACAATGTAAAATTGCCGTTCTTTACTGCTAACCGGCTTCAAAGGCATTTCTCGGATAAAAATGACTCCTTGACTGGCCATTTCCTACTTGACTTTTTCTTGTTCTATCAGGCGTCAACAGGAGGCAGAATTAGAACTGGTAGAAGAAGAAACTGCAAAAAGAGTGGAAGAAGCAATAAGGAAGAAAGTCGAAGAGACCTTGAACTCCGAGGAGATCAAGCTGGAGGTACAGAGGCGATTGGAGGAAGGTCGGAGGAAGCTTCGTGATGTGGTTGCAGTTCAACTTGAGAAAGAGAAGGAATCTGCTCTTATTGAGGCCAGACGGAGAGAGGCAAGTATCTTACAAAAAAAAAGAGGAAAAAAACCCCTTTATTAGATCACACGTTTCCTTTTCCTAAACTGGTTAAAGTTTTTTTCGAGTTACTCCTTTCTATCTGCTTTTCTGTTGGTAGTCTAGCATTTACCTATGTTACACTTAATTGAATCTGGATGTGGGTTTGCCTTTTACTGGAATAGAAAATTGTTCCAGATTGCTGTGTCACGACCATTGCAAATATTAATTTGCATGAGGAAAATGTTAAAAGCTAATGCCAAAGTGGTGTGGGTTCCGTTGAAACCCTAATCTTTTATACGAGCATCCTTCAAGAAGTGCAGTTCTATGCTTAGTTATGGTGTTTGCTTTTTGTCAGTCACTGCTTGATAGGGAATAGGAACTACCACCCCACAGGCTATCCATATCGGATGGGCAGCTATATATTATAGGATTTGATATAGTAAGATTTCTTTATTTTGGAAGCTTAGAAACTAGGTGAACTTTCCTAGACTAATTTTTTTCTTGTGATAAGAGCTTATTCAAGATGATTTTTTTCTTTCCATGATGTTGGTGTTGATGCTATTACTTGCCCTAGGTGTTGATTCGGAGGATTCTTTAGATGTTGGATTCCCAAGGTTTCTATTCTTCAGCGTTCTTGATTGTCCTCGCATCTCTGCTTCCTGCTTCTCTGCAAAAATAATTCGATGGTCTGTTTTCATGCAGGAACGAGCTCAAAGTGAGAAAGCAGAGCTAGAAATGATGCTTGAAGAGAACAGGAGGAAGGTGGAAGAAGCACAAAGAAGGGAAGCTTTAGAACAGCAAAGGAGGGAGGAGGAACGATACAGGGAACTGGAAGAGCGTCAAAGGCAGAAAGAAGAGGCCATGCGAAGGAAGAAGCAGCAAGAAGAAGAAGAGCGTGCAAACCAGATCAAACTGTTGGGCAAGAACAAAGCCCGGCCGAAAGTGTCGTTTGCAATCGGTTTGAAATGATGGTTGTTTGGTGCAATTTGAAGAAGATATTTGTTGCATTAGTTTTTTTTTATTCGCTGCTGTAGTGTTTTACTCCCCCCAATCTTTCCAGTGTAAGTTTTAGTGTAACATGAATTCAGAGGCCTTGTTTTTGGTATCATTTGAATGCCAATATATTTTGTTGCATCTTTTGCTTTTGGTATCATTTCGGCTCATTGTTGTCCTAGAAGAATATAACTAGGAACCCAATCAGATAAAAATAGCTCAACTCCTTCTGCAATACGTACTCGTGCTTATTAACTACAACATAGAAATCTGCAATTAAAGTAGATACTTGTTCTTGATGATTTGGTTAAGTAAAAGAGATATGGTGTCTTTTTCAATCTTAAGAATCATTCTCTGTACTAAAATGAACTCTTTTATTTCCTTGGTTTGAAAATCATTTCGAAACACATACCAACTAAGGCTTTGTTTGGGAGTGAAATTTTAAGGTAACTAGTTATTGCTTTGCGTTTTGTTCTAAAAATGCTTTGTAAAGGATTTTGATCCAGAGAAGTACCCAAAAGTGAGGTGGCATGTGGGGTAGATATAAGGTTAGCGTTTGGTATGTCATATCAGTAGGGCTGCAATTGAGTCCAACTGAGTTTTGGAGTGCTTAAACTTAGCTTGTTAATTAAACGAGTTTAAAATTTAAGTTTGAGCTCGACTTGTTTGTAACCAAGCCTATTCGAGCCAAACGAAACTTATTTACTTAACGAGTCTAGTCTTTAAAACGAGTTGAGTTTTTACGATACGAGCCGAGCCGAGCTTTTGAGACTCGAACTCGGGTCATTTACGAAACAAGCTTAAAACTGGAGCTCAAACTCGGCTTATTAACTAAACAAATCGAGCTGAGCTCGTGAACAACTCGGTTCATTTGCAACTCAGTTCGTTTGTAATCCTAGTCATATGAGAATGAATCTGTTTCATGTATTCCACTTGTTCATAGATTCCACTTTTTGTGTATTTTTAGGGTAAACATTCTTTGATACATTGAGATAGAGAAAATTAAGATGGAAAATAACTTTTTCTTGTTTAATGTTAAAGAGGAGGAGAAAAATAATTTTCAATTTAGGCCAACTTCTTTTATTACTTCGTTTTTATTTAATTTTTTTTTGTATTTTTTAGTTTTATAATAAATTTTCGTAAATTATTAATTCATCCACACAAGAAAAGTATAAAAAGTATGAAATTATATATATATATATATATATATATATTATTATTATTATTATTATGTTTTGCATTTTTTAAAATTTTTGTACTAAAAATTGAATTTTTTCCAATTTTGATTTTTTTTACCTTTGATTATTCTTATCGCGACAAATTAATAATTCATAAATATTTAATATAAAATAAATAAACGTGAAAAAAATTAACAAAGACAAAAAAATAATCTGGTTTTGCCAAACCTAGTCAAGGTAACTTTAGATGACAAATAGAAAAGAGGAAAGTCAACAGAAAATGAGGTTGAAAAAATTTCTACGTAATTTCTCTTTGATTTTTCCGTTGTCCCAAACAAGAAAATCAAACAGGAAAAGAAAGATTTCGATTTCTTTGTTTAAGTTCAAACACTCTCTAACAGAAATACACAAAATTCATAGATATTGACGATAAAATACAACTATTGAGCTTGATTATATCAAAAATAATTATTGTATAAGAAAAAAAAAGGTACAGGGAATAGCCGTCTTGTGTGTGGTTCCTTTAATCTTCACAATTTGGACTCGAAGATTAATAAATTCAATTAGGAAACAGGGAAATAGCTGCAGCAACAATACCACTTCCTATCCACAACTAAAGAGACTATGACTCTTATTGATTCTACCAACTGCATAAATACTGGCACAATGAACCTCATAGCTTCCTACCATTTCTGTTCACCCTAGGCTTGTTCACGAAACCCGAGCTCCCCAGTGCAGGAAAATCATCCTTCTCATCGAAAATGGACTTATTGCTCACCTCTGCAGCAACAGCAACTCTTACAGGTTCGCGATGGGGAATCTTGTTATCTTCCGGTTGTTTTCGTTCTTGCGCTGGCGACTTCGTTATGGGAGAATATACGAGCGGCTTTATCCGGGCCAGCTCTGGGTTGGAGGAAAACCTGTATGGTTGTTTGGTGTCATCCATTTTCCTGAAGGTGATGGAAATCCTGCAACCAAGTAAACACAAACATACGATTGGAAAATGAGGGCCAATGATTTAATTCTCTATTCTGTATATGTGAGAGACAATTCCAGGAAAAATGGATACAGAAAATAGATTCACAAACTATAACCAAACAGGATGTATGCATACCTTTTAGCTGGCACACCAGGAACACAATGCTTGGCAACATCAGCTCCATTACCACCTAGAATTAGCACTGATCTGCAATACACATATACAACTTAATATCAGAGGTGAACATATCAGGGTAGTTTGCTGCACTTAGATACAACCACAATACCTAGATTTATATAAACTTGGTTAAGCATGAAAATAGGTAGAAGGCTATGAATTTTCTTCTGCAAAGTGAAATGGGAAGGGCGAGGAGACCGACGCATGCGAAACCAAAAGAGGTCCTACCCACTGGAGAACCAAACAAGAGAGGCCTAAACATGCCCACGAAGAAGGGGTTGACACCGAAATGGCTCATTAAATGCTTTAAGATATTCAACTTTTTCCAGAAGAGGTATCCAGTTATAAATGAAATGTGTCAAATAATGGAAATTCCAAGTGATACTTATTTGGCGAGATTGTAATGTGTACTTACCCAACAGGCAAAGGTATAGAGACAGGACCAGAAAACACTCCGGCGTCAACCACTTTCAGATTTGCACCAAAGAGTATGTTGCACTCTGTCAAGAATGAAACGGTGCAAAAAGGTCGAACGAAGTCATGATGGTCAATGTGAGGCGGAATGCAATCCCCCGCTTCGTAGATATTGACGATACAACTGTTGGGGACACATGTCGGGGGCAAAACATGCCACCTCACCATCCTCTTTATCATTTGCTCGAACAAGGGAGGTAGCGGATCAACTTCCTCGTCTCTAACGATACCTGGGGGATTCCCATTCTTGTCCTGTGATAAAAATAGAAAGCGAGATAGAGTTAAAACATAGTTGGGGATCTATAACAGAAAACAAAGGAAAAAGCAGTAAAGATCAAAATATTACCACTGCATAGTTGTAACAGCAACCAAATTGAATCGTTACACGCCCTTTTCCTCGCATCCACTTCCTTGGTTCTGAATATGTTCGTGCTGTGACATGTTTATAGCAGAACAATGAGATAAACAGATCAAAATATGATCTTCCATATGTAACTTGCAATAATCAACAATAATACAAGAAAAGTATACAGTTTGGAAGTCCTAAGTTGGATCCATATTTGTTTTCTTTACATACATAGGGAATCACACACCACCCACCTTCAAATATATTCTGATAAGCAGAAACTATTAACCTGATAACCCTTAGTTTTTAAGTAGGAGAAGAGAAACAAGACTTTTCCCTTCATATCGGCTCCAACGTAGTAACCTTCTTGTCCTCCCGATTATTATCTCAATGAAATAGGTCTAATGCTGTCCCTAAAACTAAGCAATGCCGAGAGCAACAATCAAAGCACTCTTGCTTACCTTTGTCCTTTCTTTCATTTACCATCTCAACCGTACAAAGGCAGTAGATATGACGACGACATGTTAATGAAACAGTAGAAAGAAAGACAGAGAAGGCGTACACATACCTCTAAGCTGACCATTCTGCCCCTTTCGCTGAAAACTATAAACACAATCAACAATTTCCTTTTGCTCCTCCGCATTAAATATCCCGGTGTGAAGCTCAAGTCCTTGAAGCACATTCGTTGCCTTTCCCCGAATCGTCTCAATATGAGCAAAATCCTTCTTCCTTCCAACTTGAGCAAACCGAACACGCTCATGCTCCTCGGATAACCCATTATGAGCAAGTGAGGGAACTCCACCACGTCCATTACTTGGTGTTGTTTCAGCAGAGTGATGGAACGGTTGTTTGTTACTTACTGATGCAGGAGATGGATTAGCAAATCCTTTGCGTATTACTGAGTAAACAGGCCCAGGGGTTCGCATAGAGCTCCATGATGTGGTTTTAGTTGAAGATTTTGAATTTTCCTCTGACAATGACAAGCTAGATGAATTTGCAGACAAGAAATCCATGGAACCTTGGTTGTTATCACTTGATTCTGACACTTCATTAGATTTCTCTGCAAAATAGAAGAAACACAAATTGTGGTAAACATGGCCCCCTGCCTTAGAAACATACATAGAGTTGAGAATGCAAGTACAAAGGTAAATTGTTCGGTGAGCAAACGATGTTTTTAATACCAACTATATCCCTCATTATACAAGAAGATCAGTGTAGAAATTTTATGAAGATTGCCTATTCATCTTTTTCACCACTCTTTTCATAATCATTGTCCAACCAAAAACACAGAAAGATTATATGATACTATCCAACCACACCAGAAGAGGGATATTTCCCTTCCCATCCAAATGAAGCGTGATACATATATGTGTGAGTGTGTGTGTATAGAAAGAGATATGTCCCTCCTGCATATCTTTTGAACATGTGGGTTTTCAGTGCACTATTCCACAAATTCAGGGAGGTTTACCCCAACAACAAACTATGCCCTAACAACAATTGTCGATTACAATCTCATAATCTCTTCCCAGAAAAATGAACAAACAAAATCAACCCAAAAGAAAACAAAACAAGAATTTTTAAAGGCCCAATTAATCATAACAAGTTCGATCAATCAATCGATACATATGTGTGTGTGTGTGTGTATAGAGAGAGAGAGAGATCTTACTTTTGTCAATAATCTTACGAACTCGAGTGAGCAACAGAGCTTGACAGTGTTGACAAAACCCTTCACCCTCAGCCAAAACTTCCAACATCTCCTCTCTCCCTAAACTCTTCATCAGACCCAAAAACCCATCTCCGGCGCCTGCCTCCGGCGCGTTTCGGACTGAAAAATCACCAGTCATTCTCCACCAGAGTTTTCTTGCTTAAATCCCACGGCAGAGAAATCAAAACAGGAAAACAATAAGAAGGATATCTGAGAAAAAGCTCCACAATCTTGAGATGTATTTATAGGGAGAGGATTTGAAATTTGAGTCCAGGGTGGAATGGGTTTTGATTTACTCCGGTGCCAGCTAACCACAGTTAGAGAGAGAGAGAGAGAGAGAGAGAGAGAGAGAGGCGGCTAGTGTTTCCTCCGTATGTTTCCTAAGAGGTATTCGAGTTTTCCGAGTTTGTTGCGAAACGTACGTAAATCACGAATGCCGCCCTCCTCTCCTACTGCCCTACTGCACACCCCCTAGTCCCCTATGCCTGTACCACGCGCTTTTTTTTTTTTTTGAAAAACCTTCGCGTACGAAACTTCAGACGAACTGTGTGGGAGCTACGGAGCTCCGTTTTTTACAAATAATATGGCG
>JABCMJ010025280.1:0-12542 GCA_014822125.1 Arbutus unedo | reverse complement strand
GATTTCGGCGAAAAAATGGTGTCGAATGGTGATTCCAGCAAAGAAATCGGTAGTGGTTCGGTGGAAATGAGTTCGGCAGCACTCCTCCTCTCGGAAAATCTCCCTCTCTCTCTCTCTCTCCCCGATCTTTGGCTGGAGAAAAACGTGTAAATGGAAGAAAGAAATGGTGGTGCTTTGATCTTTGGCTGGAGAAAAAGGTGTAAATGGAAGAAAGAAATGGTGGTGCTTTTATAGGCCATTAGAAATTGGATTGCTTTTAATAATGGCTTAGGAAATCCAAGCAAATTTTGGGAGAAAACGATGAGGTGGAACAATATCCAAGGAATCTCAACTGATGGTATGCCTAAGGGGAAAGAACCACAATAAAACACATGCCATGGGATAAGACTAACAGACCTTAGTAGGAAAAATTAATGGAGTTTGGGCTTTCAAACAAAGAATTTGGGGAAAACAAGAAAAGAGAAATCAATGGTTGTGTATTTTAAGGTTCAACGTGGAAAGAAAATAGCAATGTATATAAAATAGTGGTGTTTTGGATAAGATCCCATTAATTTAGGTGGAAAATTTGGGGTTCAAGGCTTGTTAATTAAGCTTTAGGAATTTAACAGGTCAAGAAATAACAATGGCAAGGGAAAAAACAATGTACTCTAATGCGACAAACAAATATGTGTACCCATGTATCGATCAAATCGTCTGTCGTATGAACAATGCCAAAATAATTATGATAATGTCGAGTATAAAAATCTTTAAAAATTCTAACTGTGTGTGATTAAAAAAAAATGCCATAAATGATTTCATTTCGTTGTCAATAAAAAAATGACGGTAAATGAAAAAAAAAAAATATATTAACTGTTTTAAAAAGTCGGGTCGTTACACAAATAATCGAAGTCGCAAGTAAACGAAAATCAAAATAGCCAACCAAATATCAATTACTAACAAATCAGGCAAAAAACGAACTATAAGGGTATCAATCAAGGTACTGAACAAAGACAAACCAAGTATGAGAACACTATTGAAACCTTAACTTCAATCAACGGCCATCCAGTTACAAGATAAATCCAGAAAGAAAACAACCGGAATCGAATTGAAAAGGGTTAAAATCTGTACCTCAATCAGTTAATCGTCATTTGGGCTAGCCATTAACACTCATTGCAAAACTCGAGAAATCCTAAGTTCAACGGAAGGTGAAGCAACGGTGAGCCGATTGTAGAATGTATGTAAACACTCACTTCAATCGATGGTAAAACGACGATGGTTCGACGGTGAAGCGATGAAGACGAATTGGTAATGGGAAGGAGAGTATCGTAATGAACTCCTAAAGCAGAAACAAATAGCGAAAGAGAGAGATGGAGAAAATGATTGAAGAGAGAGGGGGGGGGGGGGAACATTAATTCTTTTAGCTTTATGTCTTCCAAAAAACCCTTTTGAGGGCAAATTAGTCAATTACTATAGCGGTGTTAAATAACACCACCCATAAAAGGCTATTATATAACAAGGTTTTGGGGTGTTAAATACTCCAAGGCCTGATTTGATAGAGATGTTAAGGAATGTGTTAAGTAACCAATGTCTTAACTAAGGCTGATCTCACACCTAACTTATCGATTGACATTTTGTTGGGGTTGGACAATTTAGCCCATGTGCTATTTAACACAGTCTACACTGTCTTAGTTAGCCTTATTCTTTCCTCCCAAGGCTAACTAACACAATCTACATCGCCTTAGCAAATCACCAAAGGGCCCACCCCCACTCCTTATATATATATTCATAATATAAGTATATATGTACAATATATACTTATAAGTGTATATATAAGTGTGTGTGTGTGTATATATATATATATATATTTTAATTTATTTAATGCATAAAAGGTTGATTTTCTTTTGATAAATTATTTTGACTAATAAAATAGTATTTAAAAGAATAATAAAAAATTAACGTGTCAAAAGTTGGGGCGTTACACACACGTATATATAATTTTTAAAATAATATATTAAATCCACGACGAAGGTCAAAAATATCTTTTGATAGTTTAATACACATTTTCTTACACAACGCATTAAAAATAATCTTTTATCCAATCACTTAGCTATAACTCATTTTAATACCTCATATAGTTTTTTTAAATTTTATTCCATATTTATTTAATTTTTTTATTTTTTTATTTTTTTATTTTTTATTGCCTAGCCGGATGGAAAATACAAAAAAAATGAATATAAATTCGTAACTACTGTGTTCAAAAAGAAAAATAATTTACTACAAGGGGCCGGATTCTGTTAGTAATCTTACACCTGGTCTTTCATTAAAAAGATTAAAGAATAATTTATGGTAAAAAAAAATCACCCAAGTTTTCTTGCGATTCGTCAAAAATTTAAAATTTTGACTCCAAAATTAAATCTCCAAGGTATCTTTCTTGTTGTTTGTTTCTGTGAAAGCAGCAAACAACATTCTGATCGCCCAAACGAAGAGAAAGCAAAGAGATGGCGGGAATCGCATCGCCGGACGAGAACCCCCTCCCGTCACCTTCTCGGTCACGGTCGGTGACGGAGACCGTGAACGGCTCTCACAAATTCGTGATCAGAGGATACTCTCTCGCAAAAGGCATGGGAGTGGGGAAGCACATCGCTAGCGAGACATTCGCCGTCGGAGGCTACCAGTGGGCCATCTACTTCTACCCCGACGGCAAGAATCCGGAGGACAACTCCACGTACGTGTCGGTGTTCATCGCCTTGGCCAGCCACGGCACCAATGTCCGCGCATTGTTCGAATTGACACTCATCGATCAGAGCGGAAAGGGAAATCACAAGGTCCACAGCCATTTCGATCGCTCTCTCGAGGGTGGCCCTTACACTCTCAAGTACAGAGGAAGTATGTGGTAAGACAAGATTTCTACTTGTTGCACTTAAATTCTCAAATTCTACAGTATTATTATATCATTGTTGTTAGCTAGGTTTTCGTGAATTTTCTTCAGCTAATCCGCTCCCTTTATGCACGAGTTCTTCAAAATGTTTGTTTTTTTCCCTAGTAAATATATTTTTGGATTCTTTTTTCCAGTATCTCTTACAATGATGATGTGGATTTGCCGCGTTTTGCTGAAAATTGGAGGTCATCTGCTTTTTTAAACGGAAAGAATTATAGTCAGACAGAAATACATGGTTGCATAAGAATTATGGTATCCCATTGCCTGTGGAGTATCCAATTGACCGTGAAGTGTGAATTCCCCTACGTACTGTTTTTCATTCTTTTGCAATTTATCTTTGAACGATGTAAGTCCATGAAGTATGTCGCCATTCTCAGACCCACTAGTCATCTTCAGTTTTAATCGCCAAAACCAAATCGTTAATATGAATAATTTGTAAGGTCATGGTCTTTGTACATGAGCAATGATGATGCAAGAAATGGACGTCCATGTTTCGCGGGAGTGGAAAACCGCTCTGCGCTACCGGAAGGGGGCTTCTGGTCAAGGACCCTCCGATGGTAACGTCAGAAATCCAATTGTATGGATAACTGTAAAGGCTCAAGCTATGAGTTAGAGGTTACCTTTACCCTTGAGTGGATGAGGTATTTATAATTGTTCGTTGGTCACAAATAGTGGGATTGATATCTCTTGATTGATGTCTATTCTCTCCATCAGGTAATCATGTTAAGGGAGTTGTGTACATGATTCGTTGGTTGATTATTCTCATGCTTGGCAAATATATACTCCTCAAGTAGCATCCTTTCTATCCTATTTTGTCATCAAAAAGTAAAGTTAACTCTGTCAACCGTAGACTAAAGGACAAGAAGGCAAATGCATAGACACCACATGGAAAAGGTTTAGTATTCCTCTAATCAAGTGTCCACCTTTCTAGTGAATCAAGTTGTTTTTGTTGTTTCTCGGGTGATTGAAAGCACACAGTAACTTTGGGTAATAATCACATTCGGAAACTCCAAATGGAAATTAAAGACAGTATTTGCCTGGTAAAATTTCCAACTTTTTGCAAATCAAGTGGTTATTAATTGCACAGTTACTAATTTGAATGTTGCAAATTTAAATTATTGACTCAACAAGTGTGGTAGACACATTATGCCATAAATTGCAGTACTCCAATTGTGCAGATTGATTTATCTCAATATCATGAATCATCAAAGTTTTTGCTTCACAATTGTGAACTTGTTCAGCATAAATTCCGTTGACCATTATGAAATTATCACAGGTACCCTTGTGGATATGAACTTGGTTATGACCTTCATGAAGTTGTACATGAGTTCAAGAGGTTTCATTTTGCTACTTATTTTGCTAACTGAGATGGAAACTCGATTAGGGTCAATCAAGTGCAAACTACATATTCTTACAAAGTGTAGTGTACTCAACTAATATGAGCTTAATCATTGGAACAATAAATAATTACCGAGTCTTTTGGTATTAATACCTTTGCATGTACTTGTTCACTCCTCATTTGTTGTTTTCGTGTGGACTGCTGCAGCGGTGATATCTCGTGCTACATGAACACACACACATAAACAGATGATAGGGTATGTTGTTAGTACTCAATTGCAACTTTCTGTGGTGGTGGTGAGTATGTTCAGCTCAGCAAGTTTTCTATTGGCTGCTTTGGCCCATGACTGGTTGAAGTGGAAATGGTTTCTTGGATTTGAGTCTGGGCAGTTGGAAAAAATTTGTGAGACCCACCACTAGGTTGATGTATTGAAGCACTTTCCTTTAGGTCGATGTAGTTAACGCTCTTCAGTTTTTGGTGCTCCAAAATCAGTGGGTTAAATGGCTGTATTGAACGCACTTAAAAAAATAAAAGGGCTTTCAGCCATAAGACCATAGTAAAGAATTCCAGTTTTCTAGTACAACAAAAGAAGTCTTAACTCCTAAAGTCCATTAGGCCTAATCGACCAGAAAATAGCCCTACTATAAATCACAATCTCAACAATGAAAAACTTGCAGTGAAATTTATCTGCTACAAAAATAGCAAACACTGAACAGTAAAACCTTTTTCTTCTACAAAGTTGAACATTGAAGTTTGTATGTTGTAAAAAAAACAGTGAAACTTTATCTGTTATGAAAAGTAAACAGTAAACTTTATCTGCTGTAAAAAACGCAACAACAAAATTTCTGTTGTGAAAGAATTGTGAACAATAAAATCTATTAGTTCTGTGTGGTTTTTGGAAACTTTATGGGAAAATATCTTGGATCGCTTGAGGTGGCACAATAAAGTGATTGGTGGTGGCCGGAGGTGGTAGTGATGATGACATGGCAAGAGAATGTGTAGTAAATAAATAAAGTATTTTGAGAGAGTTCATTCATGAGTAATAAGGGCAATTTTGTCTATAAAACTGCTCCTTTTTAAATTTGAGGACCTTAGCTTTGAAGACATTTAAATGCATGGACTTCAGGCCTTATGACCAGTTGGCCCAGATTAAATTGGCTAATACTCCTTAGTTTTAGACTCTGGACCGAAATTTCCCAAAGTAGATGCGGTAGCTTACGGTTGTGGGTTTGGCATGGGTACCTGGTCTAAATTTTATTTTTAAGTTGCTCGAGACTCATGAAGTGCCAGTCAATGCAAGTTATGTATCCTTGGAAAGTGTAGCATAAACAATGAAGCAGCGAGTAGATATTTAGAAAACAATTTAATATTATCCATTGAGTTTAGAATTTAGACTTGCCAAAGCAAATAATCCCCTTCTTTGCAGTCGATCTCTTCTCCTTTGGTCTTCTACTTCTTGACACGAACACTTTTACATAGGGATGAGGAGATATGTTGGTTCTTCATTCTTGTACAAGTTGATAATTTACTTGTCTGCTTTTATAGGGGCTATAAGCGGTTCTTCAGACGGGCTATGCTTGAGACATCAGATTTCCTGAAGGACGATTGTTTGAAAATAAATTGCACTGTTGGTGTTGTGGTTTCAGCAATAGATTGTTCAAGATTAAGCTTAGTGCAGGTCCCTGATTCAGATATTGGAACACATTTTGGAATGTTGTTGGAGAACAAGGAAGGTTCAGATGTTACTTTTCATGTAGGTGGAGAAAAATTTTGTGCTCATAAGCTGGTATTAGTTGCTCGATCCCCTGTATTCGAAAAGGAATTCCTAGATGTAAAAGAAGAAAATTGGCATGGAATTTTTGTTGAAGATATCGAACCCAATGTTTTTAAGGTATTTTTTAAAATACTCACTTTCCCTTTATTTGCTTCAAAAGTAGCTTAATTTTTGTATTTTGGGGTTCTATAACGCAGCATATTGGGTGTGCCACCTTGTTCTCACTTTGCTGTACTCCTTTCTGTGCGCCTTTTGCAGGCTGTCTTGCAATTTATATACAAAGATTCTCTTATTGATGACGATGAGTTGGTAGCCTCAAGTTCATCTTGCATGCCATCTTTATGTGGCTCATTTGTTGCAAAGTTGTTAGCAGCAGCAGACAGATATGATTTGGCTCGACTTAGAAAGATGTGTGAGTCCTTACTCTGCAAGGATATATCTGTGGACAGTGTTGCCAATATTTTGGCCCTCGCTGACCGCCATCATGCTTTGAATTTAAAAGCCATTTGCCTTCAATTTGCCGCTGAAAATCTTGCAGGTAAGTTCTTCTTTCAAGGTTTGTTTCGAAATTAGAGAAAGGAAGGAAAGAGAAGGAACAAAAAAATTCTCTACCATTGTTTGGCTTGAGAGAAAAGAGAGAAGGCAATACCAAAATAAAGTATTGAGCATGGTAAAATTTTTCCTCCACTTTCCTTGTTAATTATTTTCTCTTCCCTATCCTTACTTTCTCTAAGTTCCAAACAAAGTCTTAATTTCCCCTTTCTTTATATCTATATCTAGTACTATCTCTTATTATTACTGTTAGGGGATAGGTGGTTTTAGTTGTTGGGTGGAGGGCATGGTTTGATTTTCGGAGTCTCTTCCCACATTTGATGTATATATATGTTCACTCCCCTATTTGGTCTCTTTAGGTAGGATGAAGCCATGTGGCCGCTTAGAGAGACCAGCTCCGCAGACTAAAGAAATTCCAGTTCATTGGCACTATTAAGAGTTATTGTAATGTGTGTTTAGTAGTATTAGAGTATATGTATCTATTACCTTGTACTCGTTCACTATGTATAGTGTACGTGTGTTAGGGTAAGTGATTGACCAACCCTAAACACATTGATTAATCTCTGATAACATGGTATCATAGCCATCCCCAAACCCTAACTAGTAGCCGTCATCTTTTGCCGCCATCACCGTCCATATACATTGTTGTCGTGGTGGAGTTCCAAATCCTTGATCACACTTGTTCAAAAACCCAGATTGCAACTGTATGCGATTGTGCGAAACCGCAGATCGCAACTGTACGCAATTGTGCGAAACCCTCAAGTGAACCACCATTATTCGAAACCTGCAATCGAACCAAGACCGTTGTTCGTAACCCAAAAATGTGCCTCGATTGACTCAGTCCTACCCTAGATCGATCGTTTACTATTATTGAAACCCTAACTTGTGTTTCAATTTAGACCGACTCTCAGAATGGTCGACGTTCCATCTGGTTCTAGTTGTGGAGGCCTTCTGCTACGTGTTTTGCTCACGCCTATTTGATTTCTCTTTGTTTGAGGCAAAGTTATTGATCTTGTACCGTACTGCCTGGTATTGGGCAGTACGTATTGTGCCGGCTTCATAGCAGTACTAGTCTACCCTTGTGCCGTTCTGGCCACCGTTCCGAACTGTACAAATTTTTTTAAATTTTTTTCAATTGATGATTATTTGAGTAATTGCACATAAATTGAGACTAAAATATCCCCTTTTATGTTTGGTGATTTGTTTTTAAGTTGTGGAGCTTTATTTTATATATCCAATATGATTTTTTGTTAAAAAATATTATTTGAGAAATGTATATTTTTTTTAGCGATAAATTTGAAACGGTATGCCAGAACACCGACGTCGGTACGTACTGTACCGGTAAAAAAATAGTACGCTTGCCGATACGAGATTGATAACTATGGTTTGAGGTGCAGTGCAGATGCACAGTCTTGTCCGGTCCTTCTGCAGCTTGCTACTGGTTGTTGGTAATGCATCTTTTTATTCAATGTACAGATTGTTTGATACTCAGTTGTTGATTGTTTATTAGTTGGTTATTGTTGATCCGTTATTAGTTATGCTACCTCCATTATAGTGTATCGTTCATAATTGCTTCTAATGTTGATCCAACTCTGATGTCTATCACTTCCACATAGTTAAATGAAAAAAATTATGCTCTGTGGAAAAAGGATGTTGAAGTGTATTTTTTGGGCAAGAAGCGGTATCATTTCATGACAGATGATCCTTCTCCTCGAGATTTTGATTCAAAGTCAGATGATTGGAATGCTGAGAATGCTCAGATTCGTGTGAAGTTGTGAAACGATATGGAGTCTCAGATGAGTGGTACCTCGGTTTTCTTGCCTACTACCAAACTTGTGTTGCGTGAGGCTCAATAGTTGTATTTTGGTGTAATAATCTATGATGGACATATGATCTCCATCAGATTTATTTTTCTTTTGCTCTTGGTGAGTTATCTTTGAAGAATTACTATGTCCAGTTTCGTGGTATGTGTGAGGAGCTCAATATTTGCGAGCATATTTCTGTTGATATCCAAGTTATGCAGCGCTAACGTGAGTCTATGCACGTGGCTCGGTTCTTTTCTGACCGATCCTCCTCTTATGATCCAATTTGCTCTCATTTATTGGGGGCTCGTGATCTATCTTCTTTGAGTGAGCTCTTCAACCAACTTCATTAGTCGTCTGTTTCTAATGCTAGTACCGCTATAGCAACTCCATCTGATCGTTCTGCCTTGGCTTCTATTGTTTCTAGTGATTTTGGCACTTTCACTTGTTGTGGCTGTGGTCGTGAGTGAGGAGGAGGTGGTTGCGATTATCGAGGTCGTGACTTTAGAGGTTGTAGCTTTAGTTGCGGAGGCTGCCAGTTGCGAAAAGGTGGCCGTAGTCGAGGTCATGGTTCCAGATTGTGTATTAATTGAGGAGGGATCAGTCATACAGTGTAATATCATTATGATCTTTATGGTTTTCCTCAGGCTTATTAGGTTACTACTTTTGAGGAAATTCGACATGTTACTCATTCCATTGATACTGTGGTAACTATATCTACAGAGAAGTACCATCGTCTTGTGTCACTTTAGACTCCTTCTTTGGGTGCTTCCTCCACTGTTATAGTCGCTCAGACAGGTCCATCTGTTGCTTGTATTGTGTCTTATATTTTTCCTATTCTGGGTTATTGATTCTGGCATATCTGATCATATAATTGGTACATCTACTGTTTTCTCTAATCGGTAGTCTGTTGGTAAACCATCTCAAGTTACCCTTGCAGATGGTTTGACCAGTGATATTACTGGTTGGGTTTTGTTTCTGTAACTCATTCCTTTACTTTAGATTTCGTCTTGCATATTCCCTATTTTTTATTTAATTTTATGTCTGTTAGTAAATTTACCAAGTTTTTAAAATACTCCATCACATTTTTTTCATGATTGTGTGTTTCATGATCTCACGACAGGGAGGGAGATTGGTGGTGGTGCTGAATGTGGTGACTTATACTATTTTGCTGATGATGTTCGCCCTAGCTCTGTTGCTCTCCAACCTTCGGTGTCACTATATCAGTATTATTGTCGTCTTAGTTATCCGTCCCTACAAAACCTTAAACGATAGTTACTTCGTGTAGTCATCTTGGTGAATTATCATATGATGTCTGTGAGTTGAGTACACACTGTAGAGTGTCATTTTATCCTAGGATTGAGAGTTGTGTTTCGCGTTCGTTTCAGTTAGTATGTTCGGATGGAGTCCCATGCGGGTTTCTGATATTTTTGTTTTCTAGTATTATGTTATTTTTGTTGATAATTTCTCTGATGTTATGTCTTTATCTTATGATAGAGCGATCAGAGTTATTTTTCTTTTTTGTCATTTTAATGAATAATTAAAACTCAGTTTGATGCTTGTAGTCATGTGTTTCGTTTTGATAATGCACGCGAATATTTTCATGCTGCTCTGTCTCAATTTTTTGATTTGGACCCCCGAACAAAATGGTGTTACTGAACGCAAGATTCGCTATTTATTTGAGATTATGCGCTCACTGTTATTTCAAATGCAGGTTCCTAATTCTTACTGGAGTAATGTTGTTCTTACGGCATGCCACTTGATGAATCATATGCACTCCAGTCTCCTCGGGAGTTAGATCCCTCATATGGTTTTATTTCCTGATCGTCCTCCACACAACTTACCAATACGGGTTTTCGTGTGCATATGTTATGTTCATGCTCTGGATTTTGCCCAGAACAAAATTGATTCCCGGGCCATTCGGTGTTTCTTGCTGGGTTATTCTCGCACTCAAAAAGGACACAAGTGTTACTCTTCGTCCCTTCGTCATCATTTTGTATGTGCAGATATCACATTTATTGAGCCCTCACCCTTCTTTTCATGCACCACATATCCTTTTGATCCATCTCTTAATATCTTCCCTATAGTTACACCTGTGAAACCCTTGCAGGTATATGTTCATCGCTCCAATATGTTGCCTGTTGTGCCACCTTTGTCTTCGACGCCAAATCCCCCGTCGTCCGCTAACACTTTTCCTCTTGGCCCTAGCAAAGGTATTTATAGTTGTGCTTGTCATTCCATCATTACCCAGTATGTTTCTTATGATCACTTATCACCCTTGCTTCGTGCCTTTGCTACTTCTTTTTCGTCTATCTTTGTTCCTAATTTTGTTTAGGAAAGCTTAACTATGTTTGAGTGGCAGATAGCTATGGAGAATGAGATGTTTACTCTTTATCACAATGAGACCTAAGAGTTGGTTTCTCTTTCGCCTGGTAAACCTACTGTTGGATGTTGTTGGGTTTTCTCTATCAAATATCATTCGGATGGATTTGTTAAGCGGTAAAAAGCCTGACTTGTTGCCAAGGGCTATGCTTAGATTTATGGTGTTGATTATGTTGAGATTCTTTCTCCTATTGTCTAGATTGGCTCTGTATGTCTTCTTATCTCTATTGTTGTCAATCTTGATTGGTCTTTATTTCAGCTCGATGTTAAAAATGTCTTTTTGCATGGTAATCTTGCTAAGGAGGTATATATGGAGCAACTGTTTGGGTTTGTCGTTCATGGGGAGCATAATCAGGTATGTCGACTTTGCAAAGCACTTTCTAGGTTCAAACACTCTATGGGTGCTTGGTTTGGCAAGCTAGTGATGTTGTCTTATAGTTTGGTATGCGTTGTTGTCAATCAGTCAGATCATTCAGTCTTTTCGCTCACGTTTGATTGGGAAAAAATATTGTTGATTGTTTATATGGATGATATTATCATTGCTAGTGATAATCAACAAGGCGTTGCCAAGTTGAAGGAGGTCTTACAATGACAGTTTCATACCAAGGATTTGGGTAAATTACGATACTTCTTAGGTATTGAGTTGTCTCGGTCCAAAGACGGATTTAGTTTGTATCAGCGCAAGTATATTTTGGATATTTTAGAGGAGTTTGGACTATTGGGATCGAGACCTGTGGATACCTACTGATTCTAATCTCAAATTGTGTGTTGATCATAGTTGTGAAAAGCGCGCCTAGGCGCAAGGCGCAGAGACATGCAGGCGTGCAGCCCGTGCGCTCCAGGGGTTCCTAAGCGAGGCGACTTTAACAAAGCACGGGCTTTATGTGCGAGGCGCACTAGGTGCACACTTTGTTCAAATTTAAGGATATTAACCTAATCTCTTTGCTTTCCTCACACAAACACCACAGTGCATCTCTCTCTCTTTGTTTGCGATCGACTGGCTCTCCCAGGCTCTCTCGTTGCTCTCTCGCTCTCTCTCTCTCTCTCTGCAATCGACTCGCTCTCTATCTCTCTTGAATTGAGTAAGCCTGAACCCAGGTATATCTATATATGCTCTGTGACTCTGTCTATAGTGTATATATGTCTATATATGCACTATTTGTAATCTGCATATATTGTATATAGATATAGTTGAATGACTCGGATAATCTGTATATATATCTATATATGCAGTGTTTGTAATTTGTATATATATGCATTGTCTATAGTATAGTTTGTATATATGTCTATATATGCACTGTGAACTGTCTATAATCTGTATTATATCTATATATGCAATATGCACTGTTTGTAATATACTGTATATCTATATATGCACTGGATATGTACTGAATATGTACTATTATCTATAGATACTGTATATACTTTTAGGCTTCAGCACTATTATATTACTTATTGGTAATTTGGTATACTGTGGTATATTATCTACATGGACTAACATTTTTTAGACCAATATTAGACAAATATCTAAATTCTTCATTTCTGATTAAATTTTAATGATCTGAGCCGTTCAATGTGTTTAAAATATGTTTTTAATGGTACCCGTGAGAAACCAACTCAAAATATTATCAAAAAATGCTTGATCCAAGCAGTGGTTCGAAATACTGACATAAACTGTTTTATGAACTACTGTTTAGACTAAACTCTTTCCAGTAATATTTTGAGTTGATTTTTCGCGAGGATCCTTAAAAACATGTTTTAAACACATTGAATGGT
>JABCMJ010025213.1:0-22702 GCA_014822125.1 Arbutus unedo | reverse complement strand
CGAAAGATTTGAGCTTCCAAAGCAAGCCCTAACCTCCAATGGTGGATGAACTTGAAATAAACTCTCTCCAAGCACAATGAGCACGATTAACCACCAAATACTCACCAAAAACAAGGGAAATATGAAGGATCTTGAGGGATTTTGAAGTTTTAGCAAGATTTGAGAGATGAGTTTGGAAGAGCTAACACACCCACACCTCTATTGAAGCACCAGCGAGAAAGAGAAAAGAAGAGAGAGAAAATCTGGACTTTTTTTCCAAAAAATCTGATGTGGGCTCTTTAAAGGCTCAAATGCACTTTCACCCTCCAACTATATTACATGCTACCCACCAAGCCCTTATCTCACATACACCACGCATAAACTCCAAATAATTATATATACATAAAGTGTATAAAATCACTTGTTAAGTTAAATTTCGGACAATTTATTTTTAAAAAAGATATTTCCGGGTTCTCACGCCTATTGAAACCCTTATTCAATTTCATCAGTTTTTGTCATGAGCACCCATTAATCCATTGAATCCCTAATTAAATTCATGACGATGGTAATTAGAATTTAATAGAATCCGATGTTATAACTTAATTCGACCAAGAGATCTCATATTTATGACCATGAATACGAAGAAACCTCAAAAGATTCCATTCGCGATGTTCTGCAAATCAACAATTCGCTCTAGCGAGCGTTTCAAAATTAAAATTCCAAAATTAAATAATTAAAACTCATAGTTTAAATTACTAATATTAATTCTTAAAAATTTATTTAAAAATAATGAATTATTACATGTTTCATGCCAGACGTAGATGAGCCGAAAGAGCAAGGAGAACCGGACTATGAAAATGAAGGCTACATCGAGACTAAAATACTTAGCGAACACTAATTTTTGTCACTCCAAAAGATTTTTTATTTCACTAACTATTTTGTCAATTTTTCACTAACTACAAGTAACTAGTCATTTCGTCTCTCTACAATTTGCAAGTCCACTAAGTTAGCTTCACTGGATAACAAAAATAAAAAGCAGTATTAGAGTGCATAAGTGAAAAAATAGATAGATAAATTAAACATTATATTTTTTTTTTTTTTAGTTTTAATTAACTAACATAACTAGTAGTGTTGGACTTGCTCTAAGACCGTAGTGGTAACAGATCCAGTACATTTATCTGTATGAAATTGATAACTTTGCTTTTTATAGGCACCTCTCTTCACCGCGAGTACCACTGCAACTTTTAAATCTATTTTATTGTACTAGTATTTAATTAATTAGATTTTATTGTTATTGTTATTGTTTTAAAATTTTAAAATAGGACATCGAATTTTATTTCTCTAGCTCGCTTGAGTGAGTTAGAGACCGCTCGAGCGGTCTCCTCAAATTCTGAAATTGTAGAATTGCAGTTATTGAGGTTGTTTATGGCAAAATCGTTTTGTTGCAACATTATGACCGTGTTTATTCGCGATTAAGGTCTGGAATGATTATTTAAACAAGGATTTTTATGTTAATCTTTTACACTTACCAAATCAGAGAGTTTTGTGAGATTTTTTGTGTGTATTCTTGAGGAGGGAGGTGCTATTCGTTTGATTTCCACCAATTCGTGATTGTTGTGCTTTGTTCTTTAGGATTTGAGATAAGCAAAGTTATCTAGCAACCTCAGGTTCTTACGTTCTATGGTTAATTTCAAGGATCACGTATCAATAGATCGGATTCGATTAGATTCACATGTTTAGGATTTGTTCTTAATATTTTTGATGAAATCATTCAATTTCATGAGTTCTATTGTTTGTATTGTTGAATTGATCGAGAAAAAAGCATGCTAGGTTTGTGTATTAAGATTTCTAGTAGATAATTCATGTATTTTGTGATCTATTTGTGCCTAATTTCACTTTTACAAACCCAGAATGTGCAGAAAATCCTAAACTAGAATCTGAAAAAAGACGAAGACTCGCTCAAGCAAGTTATTGACCGCTCGAGCGACCTCTTGAATTTTTGACAAATTTTGGCATGAGTACCAATTTTCTAGTGCCCATATTTTAGGAGCTCACTCGAGCGAGCTATAGAGTGGCCTGTTGAAAAATAAGCAAATTTTGGCAGACTATCTAATTATTCCCTGATCATGTTCTAATATTTTCAGGCCCTATTTTACAGATTATGTAGGCCTTGATTATAGATTCACACAACGCACATGTATTCACTTGTAACTATAATGGACTTGATGATATTATGGCAAATCCGTTAGGATTTGCCATAATAGGCATTGTATGTTGTATACATGAGATGTGGTTGAGGATATTATTGATACTGTTGTGGTTTCGGGTTCAGCCGTTATGCTGCCCGAGGGTTGTGGATATTTATATTGTGACTTATGAGTTTTCGAACAATAGAACTTGACAATGTGAATTGGGATTACTTTAGGAAAACCTAGAAATACGCTAGGAACACTGGTTCGAATGGCATCTAAATAAGACAGCAGAGGGTATTGGGTGTGCGTTATAAGGTAGAGAACATCGTAGAAACTTGTGTGAGAAATTTAACGGGAAATGATTAACCTGGTGTGGTTGGTCTGGTGTGGCATGTTATTGTGATTTGAGATTCAGATTGATATGTTGATTTAAGGGCTCCTACTAGGAGGAGTTGGAGACGGTAAAGGCTGACTTTGGGGTCGTTTACGAAGACAGCTCCGGACCCCGAGGGAATGACGGCTAGAATTCTGTGCATTTTTTAGTCTATCAGGAGAAGTGACTAAGTTACTTAGAGACTGAACCTAGTGACGTCATGTTCGTGGGATCTAGATAGGGTGAGGTAGACATTAACTTGATAGAACAGTAGAAGGTTCTTTCATTGTCGGGTTATGATTGGAATTATGATCCACGGGTAGCCAAGGGCTAGTTAATGCCAACTAAGGCCCCTATGTTAGTGTCTAAGGGAGGTTATAGTATACTTCACGGTATACTTAAAAATACTAAAGGATTTAATAAAACTTACCAAAGTATTAGTGTTCTTCGCTTGTTATTTACCGTTATGCTTTAACCCATGCTTGTTATTTTAACTGTTAACGTTCATAATTGCAACATGATGTATCATCTGTGGGTTTAGTTTTTTGAGGAACTTTGTTTACTCCTGATGTTTCATACCAGATGAAGATGAGTAGACGGAGGAGCGGCCCGCGCAAGAAGTGACGGGTATTGATGGAGAGGAGTTATTCGCTTGGATGTCGTACCCTTAGTTTAGTACTATGATATTTACTTATTTTTATGTTATAAAATAAATGTAATCCCAATGGGTAATTTGGTCATTTTTATTATGCACTCCTAACATTTGGTTTAAACTTTAATAATAATAATTGGGGATCTTTCTATTTAAATCTTGCCTTAAAATAAAATAAAATAAAATTTTAATTAAATTGTTTAATATTTTGAGAAATCGGAGCGTTACAACTAAACCCAACGTCCCCGGCCCTACCCGCTAGATGGATTAGCTTAGACATAGGATTTGCCACTTTCACAAAAAAATAATAATAATAATAAATAAGAAAAATGTTTATAGATACATTGGAATGAAAATCAAAATGGGTAATTGGTATCTAGATTTCAACATCTCTTGATTGGTATTTCATTTTATTTTTCTTTTCCTATGATGATGGTTTCACTGCTTTCAATGTTCTTTAACAGGTAAAAATTTCCAGATTTAAGATTTATGAGGTTTACATATTGTTCTTTAGTTCAACTTCTTTTTTCACTTTTGACATTCTAACAAATAAATAAACTCCTCATAAGGTTTGCCTCTTCGGAATTTCTCCATGTTTATAACTAATTGGCAAAGTAATTAACTACAAAATCTAGTAACATTTTAAATGGATTTCGACACAGTGTTGCTAACACATCTCAAAGATTAAAACAAAGAAAAAACCTGAATGGGACTTAAATTAATCTCACAACGAAAGATTGATTATTTTTCGCTTTTTTATACTGTTTTCTTCATTTTCTTGGTAGTTTAGATATTAATTTTGGTGATTTTCAAATCAATTGTTGCCATTAGTAATTTGATCTTGGCAAAATTTATGATGCGGTCAGTTTCACTGTTGGGGGCAAGAAATATTTTTTTGTGGTAAAGATGATTTTTCTTTTTTTCTTTTGTGCTTTGTCCTTTATTTATTACAAATCTCTTGCATAAGATCGGTCTATGGCTTGGAAAAGAGAATATTTTCATATTTACTTGTCATTAACATCTTGAAATTAATCTTCTAAATGTAACCACAATAATTTACAATAAATACGAGCCATGATGTGAAGGAAGAATGTCACTAACACTAACGGCCTGCAAGCCATCAAAATTTCAAAAGAGCTATAGCTATAGTGGTTATAATAAGATATGACATATAGTAAAATATGAAATTTATTATAAATTGATGAATATTATAAAAGGTTTATTTGAGCATTTGTTGAGGAATAAATATATGATAGATATGAGTAATTGAACAATATTTTCGCAATTAATAATAATATTCTGCAAATATAAAAAGAAATAAGATATAAATAAGAAGAGAGGAAAATTTTATCTCCTCTAAGCGGATAAATTAATACCTCGTATATCATATTCAGGATCTAAATAAATAAATAAACCCAAGGATAACCATATTTGGGATGATAGACAATGGACTCTTCTTTGACCACTAACAAACATGTCCTCAAAAGTAAAAGTTTCACCAATCATGTTAAATTCGTTTTATGGTATTACATTGAAATTGTTGGAACCACGACTATAAAATATTTTTAAAATACACGATTTTATTTTTTTATCTTTCAAGACAGATGGGTGAAGAGAATCACAATTTTAAGATCTATTTGAATCTCCCATTTGTGAACTGAACAGAAGAAAAGATAATGTAAAATCTCTACAGAAAGGCACAGATCTAGACAAATCCTTAAGAGGGAGGGTAGCTTAGCAAAATCTCTTCTCAGAAAATGCACAAATCTTACGAAAATTACCTCCTCAGCCTCATCAGGAGGGTAAACAGGAGAGGAGAAGAAAATTTGAAGCAAAACAGATGCTATTGTCATTTAACTTGATAATTCTTCTTACACTTGGAACTCAAGCTGGCTGCATTGCAGTCAAGGTGCTACATGGACCGGAGACAAAAATAATGAACGAAATTATAACGAGAGAACGAATCAAATGAACCTATCTCTAATTTACATTGCGCAACAAGTCTATATACAGAATCGTGATCAATTCAGAATAGGGTTCAAAATGCCATGGAACTTGCAGCATACCATAGCCGAATAATCTCTTTCCTCCTTTCTTTATTGCATAGCTACTCAGTGGATAATTCTTCTGGATACTAGGCTCTTCCATTTCTAGCGCCTTCATCTTAAAAGTGTCGGATTGGCTACTGAAAAACATCAAAACCACAACATCAACAATATCATTTTCCATAACTCGAAAAAAATGAGTTCCAACACATGGAGTTCTATCCTAATTGTACGACGCGTAATGCATGTACAGCTGCAAGAAACAAGTATTTTTTTTTTGCTTTTTGTTCTTTCATGGAAACAAGATATTAACAAGAAGCAAGGTCGTTTCAATCTAGGGGACTATACCATACCTATCTAAGTTGTCCCATACTATGAACCAGAAAGCAAACCGGAAAGCAATCTGTGGAAGCGTCCTACTCTGCTTAGACAAACGTTTGAAGACTTGGATTGGTCAGAGCGCAGAGTGTTGTGATACAAGGTTTTCCTTTTCCTTCTTGTCCGGAACAAGCAATCTTCCGTGTCTAAAACGTAAGAGACCTATTACATATCGATACACCCATATTTAGCATAACAAAGTTGTGATCTGTGGATGGAATGAAAACAAATACTAGCATAACAGAACAGAACTGAACTGAATATAACAGACCTTGGATGAGTTGCAAGCTATCTTGCACTCAAGACCATTCACAACTTGGAGTCCCTCCATGGCTTGGCATGAAGCAGAAAGCTCATCCCCAAATCTATATTTGCAATTATTTCTGCAAAAACAAGTAAGCATTCACTAACCAACCCAAAAATACCTAATTATTGCATAACGTTTTTTTTTAACAACTTTCTCCATTGAGTAAATACCTTCTCAAGAAAATTCCAGACTTCTCTTTTCTGTCAGGAACACGTGACAAGAAATCATTATGCAGATATGCAGCAAAATTAGGATCCAGGGAAACTGCAGTTACTTCAGGCTTATCATGGCCGTGGTCCATAAACTGTATGGACAAACGAGTAGGCACACACGACTGCAGCAAATTCAAATCCACTTGTATATCAGTCAATATAGAAAACTTCCACACATGTAATCTCGGATAAATTTTGCAGCCAAGTTGTACAATTGTGAAAAGAAGGCAAAGTATCAGAAAGCAACACATTCGATCCTCCATACCATATTTTCTCAAACCAGGGCGCAGAAAAAACTTCCAAATGCGTAGCCAAAAAAAGAATTTCTAGCCAAGTTGTAAAGTTGTGAAAGAAGGCAAAAGTATCAGAACCTACGCATTCAATCCGATATATGTTCTCATCATGAAGAAGAACACGTGAATTTTCATGGTAAACTACATCAGCAAATCGTCCAGGTTTTCTTGATTTTTCATATGCATGTAGTTGGAGAAGTTTGTTGTCCATCTCATCAGCTGCAACTGCTTGAAGCTACCGAAGATGCCAAGAAAACAATCTTCCAAGTCAGAAACAAAAGAGGAATACAGCAAAAAAATAGATAGAAAGAGGGAGGGATTATTTTGACATTACCTGTTTGACAAGTTTGTATATCAGCTTGTCTAATGTGAACAGAACATACGACTGAGTTCCAATAATAGCTCGGCAATCATCCTCAAACTTTGTATTATCAGAGGAACCGTCAAGTAAGTTGTAAAGCGCACTTATAAATCTAAAACACATAAAAGGGAATGAATATTAATAGGCATAACATATGCATGTTGTTCAAAAGCAAATCTTGCAAAATCAACGCACCTAGCATACAGATCAGTTGGAGTTGCATCATTTGAACCCCTCCACTTCTTTTCGGCAGATGAAGAATTAATCTTTGCTGACTGTAATCTCTCATAAAGGGTCTGCAAATTCAGGGGAAGGGGGAAAAAAAGTACAAGTCACGGTCATATAGAGAACGCCCTGAAAGATCAATGATCTACAGATCTCTTGAAACAAAACAAAGGCTTACTTGATGAAGTCTGAAAAGCACATAGAAGGAATCATTTCCATAAAAAACACGAGAATCCTTCTCTGTGTCATGTAATGCCACAGTAACATGCTTTGTAAGGGGCTTCGCTGTTTGTAGAAACCGCTCAGAGAAGGGCAACATCATTCCATATCCTTCGATATCATGTGCATCGGCCATCCCTTCAGCCTCACCTTCACTTTCTGCCTTGTTATCATTCTCTTCATGGTCTCCATCATCTTCCTCACAATTTTCACCATCAGCAGATTCACTTGCTGAAACATCACCATTTTCAGAAGCATTCTCACTGTTCTCGGATGACCTCTGAGCACTTTCCTCACCTTCATCATCAGCATCAGCATCATTTTCACCTCTTGCCTCGCCGCAACATAGATCTTCTTCCCGTTGACCAGTTGCAGCACTATCCTTTGACTTATGTGCCGCATCTGTATCACCATCTCCATATGCTGCAAAATTGTCCTCAAAATCCCCATTGGGAGAGAGTTCACCCTCTTCCCTTTCAACTTTGAACTTCCCAACAGACTCTTCATGATGCCTGTGAACTGTGATGCCTTCTACAACTACCCCATTTGAAGATGAAACCGGTCTTGCACAAGCACCACCCTGTAGCGTAATAGGATCAAAGATCTTACAGTGATGATGACGACCAAAGCAGCCAATATCAAAATTACAGATCACTTAATAGTCTGATTATTCAGATAAATAGATCATCTCTCTGATGAATTTAAAGGAGAAACAAAGGACGCATTGTCCATAATGAAGCAGTTAGTAGTACACGTAATAAGAATATAGTGCATCAAATATGTTGCACATAACTTCGTATTATCTTCACAAACGAAAACCCTTTTGTGATGTTATTTTATTAGAATTAGCATTACACACACGTCCCACATGGGACTTGTGAACACTGACTACCCCATTCCGGTGGCAGGAGATACCATTGCACCAATAAGATGCTGGTAAAACCCTCTGTAGATTTTATTATATACTTCTTCTCATAGATCTATTTAGAACAGAAGACAGCTGGCCAATGGCGAATTGCAATGACATACTTTGAAAAGTAGAAATGTCTTTTGTGAGCCAATTGCTCAATTTTTGTACTCCTAATTTACGTACCTAACATAGTGTCATATCACCAGTGGAGAAGTAGACATAAGTACATAAGGAAGATAACATAGTAAACATATGAGCTGGCAAAATGATGAGCACGCAACTGACAGAGCATGAGATATCCTACTTGATACTTAAGAATGCAAATTCTAGGGAACTATGCAGAAACCTTCTCCTCTTTCCTAAATAAGAAGCCAAGAGACCTACTGCGTACCTCAGATAAAGGTAAAACTTTTTCACTAGGCCTCATTTCATGCCCACCCCCAACAGCAGCATTTCCACGTCTAGTCAGAGTAGCACAAAGCCCTTGCAGTAAAAAGTGCATCTCAGAATCCCAACCATCAACATGAGCAAACCAAAAGAATGACCAGTAATGTCTGGGTCAGAGAAAAGAAGAATGGAATGAATACAAGTTATACAAGATTAGAGACCACTATGCAAACCTGATTTCTCCTCCATGCTCCCTCTTCCATGACATTCACCAGTTCCAGCAGCAGCAGATGTGTTCAAACATACTAACTGCTCGTTTAAAGTAGCTTGTCTGTTCACTCCAGATGTTTCAAGACCCACAATACTGGTACATGTAACATTCCCAAGTTGAGGGATGTTACAAAAAGCATCACTTTTAAACCCAGCATAATTTGCATTATGAGGGCCATCTTTAACCCCTCCATTCTCACCATTGGCTAACAAAACCAGGCAGGACCTAGATTGTTGAGGTGGAGTTCTTTCATCACCATTTCTGGATGGACTTGATAATTTTGTAGAAGTGACAGTTGTACCACCAACTGGACTGCGATGACCCTTTGCAACTCTTCGTGATATTTGATTCTTAGCCTTCACGATGTCTTCAGTGTCCTCTGCCCCCTGAGAAGACCGGCAAGGAATCCCAAGCATTGGTTCAAGGAAGGTTGTCCAGATCTTCATAACTTTATCCAGCTGTTCATTTGTACAAACTTCGCAACAGGAGTATTTAATGAGTTGGTACAGGTCTTCATGGATGTCTAAATCAGGATACTCAAATTCCATATGTGGAATGATAGGCCGTCTATTTCCAGCAGCAACAGCAAGCAGCACGTCGTCCTCCTTGTTCTTCTTTTCACTGATTTCTTTGATTTCAGTCAACAAGGCTGCACATGTACATTAAAGCATGAAATGCAATCCATTGCAACTGGAAAAAGCCATCTAAATTCTAACCCCATTTAGTAACTATTGAGTTCCGTATGTCAAACATAATTTTTGAAAACATTCAACTGTATTATAGTTTCATAAAGAAGATCCCAAACAGGGCACTGTCCATCGCAAAGGTCTTACTCAGATAGTATGGAATTTCAAAACTAATTAATAGCTATTTTGAAACCTTAGATCAGATTACCCCATTGTGTTGAAGCTAATGTACTGGTTCATTCCTTTTTTTTAAAAATACAACGGGCAATGAACTGGCTCTATTTCAATAGATGTACAATTTCCAAACACTTCAGCAATAGACAGGTAATCAATTGAGGAGCACATATAAATTTAAAAACAAAAAATTAGAAATCCCCAAGCATTTATTGAGGCCAAAATGGATCACAAACCATCTGAATCCGATATATTTGTATAGAAAAGTCACACCAGATGCCAGCTCAAGTGAGTCTCCATAAGATCTTTTAATCTTCAATTACTATTTAAAAAATAGCTTTCTTCGAATAACGAGGAAGACAGCCTTCATCATAAGTTGAAATCTTCACTCAGAAAAAAAAAACTGATATAACTCAGACATTGAATAAAAAAGAGGATAGGATAGGTCCCGCTAAGTACCGAGAATAATTTGAGCCATAAGGATCAGATTGAGGCCAAAATGGATCACAAATCATCCGAATCCGATATGTTAACCAACTGACCAATTGGAATCGGATGAAATTGGCCTAATGAGACAGACTCCTATTTCCACGTCAATGCATGAATGATAAACTCTACAGCAGATATTAGTCAAACGTCTCAAATGCGTATTCTGAAAGAGAAGGAAAGGAGCTCAAATTTAAATAAAAGCTTCAGGACTTGCTCACTTGGCCTAAGCCACATACATCTCATCCTACTGCCAGTGTGCCATTGAGCTTGATAAAAGCAGTAGGCACAGAGATGTCCACACCTCTGTTTCTGTTTCCCTTCACCTTTTAAATTCATTTCCAACTACAAGTGCACAAGTTATCATTTTTTCACCTTTTATATTTACGAAATGCCTCCTGCAATAATTTCACTAGCAACTTCTGATCACGCAAGTTCAACATGGAGAATGTTAGCACAAGGAGGACACAACTTACATATTCAGAAGGGACTTTTCAAAAGGGACTGGCAATTCAAAACATTACAAATAGGAAAGGGAAAACACTGTGGAAAGCAAGGAGTAACAAAGGATGATGCTTGATGAACCCAGACTGGCTCTGCCCTCAAGTCTCTCAGCGCTGAGTTGATCAGCACACAACACTCAAATTTAAGCAATCGGCAACATATCACAAATTGCCAACTTGTACTCAGTCTTCAGAACCATAGGCCGCCCAGCCAAAAAAGAACCAATCACAGGATCCGCTCGGCAAGATCTGCAAATGAAGCCTGAGGGCAATTTGAATCCCAGAGACGGAGCCTTTGGAGCACCCTCAATAAATACTCTGCTACTCCCCCACAAGAAAATAAAAAGCAAGATCGACGGCCATCAGGCCCTGTGGAGGACCGAGTTGGGACAAAGCAATGGGCTAAACCAAGTTGAAATTGGGCTGGAGGCAAACCAAGCCCAAAGGTTGAACTCCCAGCCATCACCCAAGGCAAAAAAGAAATGCTCCTTCCAATCCTTGCTGGAAGAAGGTATCTCGAAAATGAGACGCGCCCGTAGAACGACTGGAAGTACCACCATCTCTTTTTGCCTCCTTGGGGCAGTAACAATAGATGAACTCAGCAACTGAGAGATCCCGAGTTCCCTTCTTGCTCGTCTCCGCACAATCAACATAAAGAAAATTAGCCTCCAAGCAATTGTCATTACTCCCCTAGAGCAAACCCTAGGAAGTGCAGTAGTTCCCGAAAAAATAAAAAAAAAAGGAGGCGCAGCCCGCACTGAAAAGTGTGCTCACACAGACATACCTCCCCTCCTTGAGGGACACAGGCTCTATCATCAATGCCAGATGCTCTTAGGCGTACAGTGTATGGGATCCCATCAATGTCCCTAAGAATGCCTCAACATCCTTCAGAACGGAAACAACCTTCTCAGCGCTGAAGGTCTTAGACTCAAGATTCTAGGACAAGAGTTGGAGCCCTAGCCAAGGTTGCAAGAAGTGATCGAACATCCATTGTTGAGTCCTCAGATGACTCCTCAAAGTGTACTTCAAATGGGAACGTTTTGGTCCCTAAGGCACGAGAATGCCAAATGGTGTATGCAAAATAAAAAACTCAAGAGATTGTGCGAAGGACAATGGATTCTCATACCACAAATTGATAGAGCAAAATTTAGAAGAAGATTCTAAAGATCTAAGAAAAAAGGAGTATAATCAAGATACCGAGAAAACCTCTGAAGAAATCCCATATCGAAGAATTGGCAAGTCAAGCTCCAACATGACCGACTCTAAAAACAGGACGGAGTAAGCATACCCGGAGAAGGAAGGAGGCGGGAAGCAAAGATTATTTGAGACTCGAGCAAGGAAGAAAGAAAAAATGACACAAGAGAGAGAATGTCAGAAAGGTAAAGTGTCTTTGCAATTGTGAAAGGACGTATTTGAAACCATCCAAAGGGGGAGAAAAATGCATCCATCCTAGCATTTTGACATGAAAGGCGTAACAGGATGAGATTAAAACAAGTATGCAAACTTGGGAGTACTCATCCTGACCGTTTGATGCGGAAAAGCATGACTCACTAGAATTGTAACATGAATCCGAGTATGTAAAAAGCCAAACAAATGAAGGGACACTCACTTAATGCAAAGCAACCGCCGTTTCTTGAAAAAAGGGATTTGCTGACCAAATTGGGAATGAGGGACAAGTGATCAGCCCAATTGACTATGCACTTAGTCTCTCAGTGCTTGGTCGCTCAAAAAACAACCACTTGAATTTAGGCACTCGGCACTATATCCCAAACTGCCAGTTGGGACTCAATCTTCCAAGCACAGGCCTCACGGCAGAAGAAACTAGTCACAAAATTTGCTCAAGAAGATCCCGCAAATGAAGCATGAGGGCATTTTAAATCCCAAGACGGAGCTCTCAGTAAATGACTCACTCCTCTCAGACTGTCTAAAATCTTCGACCATTCACCCTATAAAAAGGGTCATTGGGGCAAGGCCAAGATACGTTCACAAACTATCTGCTACATAATTTTATACATACTCTCACACTCAATATCTAACTTGATCGTCGGAGGGTGCTTGGTCAGAAAACACCCCCATCTTTGGACTTGTGTGCAGGAACCCCCGTAGGAGCTTTAAAGGTCATTGTCCACTTTTTGGTATCACAATGCTATAATAATAAAGTCAGATGTACATTGATTATTTCTTACACCACAAAATTAGTTCTCAATTACCTTTTGTGCTCAAACTTTTTGTGTCTTGCTGCTTGAAGTAAAAACTGCGATGATCCAGTGATTTGTGATAGTTCTTAGCATAGATATCGGCCCAAACTTTATTAAAATCAGCACGACACTTAGCCCACTCCTCTTGTTTCTGCTTCAAACGAGTTAATAAAACCGGGAGCGCAAGAGGTGCATTCTTCCTCAATACATCCATCACATCAAGGCCGTGATCACCATATAGACGTTCGATGCACCTCAGATTCAGAGCTACAATACATAGAAAAGAGTAAGGCATTCAATATGACAACATAAAAGAAGATATTCTGCAAACCAATGACTCAGTAACTGTAAGTCTGTATCACCTGTAAAATAGTCTTCAATACGAATATGACTGTCTGTTCTGATTGCGTTATCATTGATCTTGTCCAATAGTTCTTCCACACGCTTGGTTGTCACGTTGACAGATTCTAGCAACATGTCCAGCTCAAACCTGATATAATAAATAAACATATCAGCGGCAGCTGTCAAAATCCCGCAATAAGAAAGAAAATATCTTGTACAACAAATCTTGCAGCAAAGAAAAAAGAACCGGAGATAAGAAAAGGTCAGATATGGTATTAGATTATGGTTTTCAGTATATAATGTATTCAAAGATGAATGCACTATATTGCATAACTAAGTATCCAGCTAGACTAGGTATCTAAAACTAAAGGCTACCAAGAAAGAGAGAAATAAAATTGAGGAGCAGGAAGAGAAAAGAATAAGTTATACACCACCACAAATGAAGCAAAACGTACGAGTAAATAATAAGTTAGGTCTCTAGCCAGTTCCAAACCTGTCATCTTCGCATCGAAACAAGCTTTCTTCATATTGGTTTTTGCGCATGTGTTTAAAAGAGTAATCCTCACTACCAGAAGTGACAGATACCCAATGATCATTCAATACATGAGCCCCAATATCAGTTCTCTGGCTCGCTGAAGGGATTGGATACTGCATCAAGAAAACATTAAAAAAATTGCATCAATAAATAACTTCAGAGGAATAGCTCAACAGTTGGAAATGTTGATGGAAAAACAGCCTTACATCTTTTGGCAGAAGTCGATAACTGGGAGTGCATTGCTCACAATTAGAGAGGTCAAGTTCTTGAATAGGTTTTGCCATGTACTTATCCTTGCTTGAAAAAAGAGACACTTTATGGCCTCCTGCATCTCTATCACCATAGACTACACCTTTGTCAGGTCTCTCTCTTTCTCTGTTTTCACGGTCTCTATCTTTACCCCTATCATCCTTCTCACGATCTCGATCTCTATCCCTATCCTCTACCTTCAATGGTCTGGCTAAATTACCTTCATTCCACAACGATCCTGTGAATTGAAAGCCCGGTTAGACATAATGTGCAAGCTTTAAGAACAAGTTGAGATCTGGCAACTTAATGGTACAGATGCCTGAACAACTCGTGAGACGGTGAGCTAAGAAAAGCATCTCCGATGACTACGAAAAAGAAAGATAATCACTTAACTTACCTTTACCCGTAACACCAGCAACAGCAAGAAAATCATCTGCAGGAAAGTTCTTGATTAACTTAAATTCCACGAACGCAAAATCCAGATCAGATGATCAGGTAAGCAGTAACCCGGAAAATAACATAACTAAATGCTTAAAACTTGAAAAGCTGCATCTCAATAACCATTACCAATCTTTTCACACTGTGCCAAAAAGTCATTGAACCCCTCCATGAGGTCTGGATATTTCCCAAGTAAGCCACCAACCTGACAAAAGCAAAAGGTTCCATGCATTAGATCTATGCAGTACATATACAATACATTTTGTTAGTATTCCCATTGCTTGAGTGATCATGCTATCCACTTCTCTCAAGACCTTCACTGGTAAAATGGTACTACAGTGAGGTGTCATTAGATAACGTGGTTGCAACAAACTCTTCCACAAATAATGGTAGACATTTATGTAACCAGACACAAATATACTATGTTATGAAACATACAACAGAAGAGGACATGTGACTACCCCAAGTTGATTAGAAAAGCCTATTTTAAGTCTAGTTGCATGCTGAGACAACTACTTATATTCTGTAATAAAATTTTAATTAGCAAAAAGATGGAGAAAAGAAGCAAACCAGTAGTGCAAAAGGGCACACCCCATATCAAGTGACCTACAAATTGCACCAAAGGCAAACCAGAGAAAGAAAATAGTCAAGATAGGAGAAAGGATCCTGTCAAAACTACACCAAGGTAGTCCATTGTCCACAGAAGTCCTAGTACGCTCCCCTAAGCTGTCCAGTACACACACACAAAGCTGCTGTCTGCTGATTCTTGCTATCCAACTTTATTGGCAACAAGAACTCCTACAGTTGTTTTATTTGTTGTGACCACTACTCATGAAGCTATTCTCAATATTGACATTCCTAGGAAGATGCAAGGAGATGTGCGAGTTGGAGTTGCACGGAGTGTATAGTGGCCGCATTGCTTTGGAATTTGTCTTGTTAAGATTCAAGTAAATATTTTCTAATGCCATCTTCAATGGTGACCTTCTTCATAGACAGACGAGGCAAATCCAATGGTTTTATTTTTAATTACCGATGTAGATAGCATGAAGGAAATCAAGTAACAATGCACAAAAGGGACTGTGCCACGAAATTAACATCAGGTGGAAGAACATACAAAAGAGTGGAAGGGGTGCATGATATTAGCTTTCCACTTTGACACAAATGACAACCATTGTTTTTAGTGATTCCCAACACGGACAACAACGAAAATAAAATAAGCGTTATATTAAGAAGTGCTGCATCAAAATAAATTTCTATTTCACGCCATTCGGATATCAATAACTATCAAAGAGCACGAACGGAAAAAACTGCTGACCATAAATATCTATAGCATATGATGGCTGGACATCCGCCTGTGTGCCACTTTATCTGTGGCTTTGGATCCTGTTTGTCACACATAAGGTTCTAAACATAGATAGGATCATTCCACAGCCTCCGTCCAAGTGGTCAAGACATAGGGCAGGCTGGATAAGAGACTAGGGGTCAAACCTTGCCTTGCACTAAAAAGAACCATACTATTGTAACCAATCTTCATCAGGAAAAATAATTTCAAGTTTCTACCACTGACTAGCAACAGTTTGGGTATTACATAGCTTCTTTTGAGAGAATTCTTCATGCCAATAGCAAAAGGGTATTACACCATGGGGGTACCTGTTAACGCAGGGTCCTAGAACTCCTATATGGAGAAAGTTTGAAAAAAGATCTAACCTTCAGAATTAGTTCTCACTCTTCAGGACTCACCCAGTCCCTGTTAACAGTGTCCTAGATGAGTATGTCTAAAGAGAGAGATGTCCAGAGAAAGATCAAAAATTCCATTATTTGTCCAAAGTGATTATTCTCCAACTGAAAGAGTAGTTGTCAAGCTTAGCAGCCTGAACTTGTACAGGTCCACAACATACCCAACAAACTAAGGTCGTGGTTAAGTATTGGGAATAAAAGGCACTTCAAGTTCAACACTTTGACATATAACTTGGAGAATCAAAACAAAAGCTTGGACTGAAGTAAGAGGAGCTTAAAAGCCTGGGAACATATGGCATACCAGGTTTTGCAACTGTGATCGCACAATTATGTCTTTGCTGTAGATATGAAGGCACTTTAAAAACTCCTGGTAAACATTAGGATTATGTAATCTCTCCTTCACTTTCTCAAAGAAGGCAAACTCTTGGCTGTACATACCTGCAATGACACCACCAAGTAAGGATGTAATAAGAACAATCAGAAATAATCACTAAAATGATAAAAGGACAGAGGTAAATGTGCCTGTGTGAACCTGTGTATGTGTGTATGCGTGTGTATTGAACAGATAAAACTCGGGCTTGTATAATAATCTTTATCAGAAACAGAACACAATACTCAATCACGTGACAAAGCAAGTGTGCATGAGCATTTTTACAACCAATGACATAGAGCTTAACTTCCTCGTACTGAGAACACTGACAATTGTAACAGGTAGACCACATTTATTCAGAGCTTTCACATCTCACATGCTCCAATTGAAAAGGGATATTCTAATGGAAGAGGAAAAGAAAAAGGGGAAGCGGGTGACCATGTTAGAGAAGTAGTGGATTTGTCAACCTTCACATCTGTTCAATGTAAGACACATAAACCTTCCTCAGTATGTGATATAAATGAAAACCGATCTGACACTAGGAAACATCGAGCAATCAACTATAGCTTGCACAGTTTCCAATTGCCAGTAGTTTGGAAGTATACAAAGTTCCTCACTCGTTACACAACTTTAGCAACAAAAAGGTTCCTTCCTTTATAATAGTTAAGTAGCAAGTTAAATGCAGCCAACATGGAGATATCTTGCAACGTGACACATCTCAGTAGAAAATTCTAAAGCAACCTTTCACCTCATTTCAGAATGCAAAACATAGCTAACAGACACACACCGAAAGAAATTTGGAAATTGATGCATCCAAACAAAAGGATACTTATCTGAGTGCATATTTGTGCTCATGGTTACTAAAGGATATCCAACCGAACATTAGAAACACAGCTCCGTTATCAGGTCGAGTTACAAATACAGTTTCACAACAAATCAACCAACATATTCTATAACCTATGTTAAGAAGTGGTTTTAGACGTAAGTGAGGAAACCATTATAAATTCCAAACTAAAGCCTCTGGATTCACGAGCAGCACACTTTACTCACTTTTCATGGCAGACTTATCATCATAAGAGGATGAACCAGGGTGAATGCCAAAGTTTTCTGTGCCCTCCGCACCCTGCTGCAATTGGTCAGCAACAGAGTCTTCAATCCTACGAGCAGATTTCCGCTCTCCTTCCCTTCTCTCTTTTTCACCACGCCTCCGCTGCTCTTTGTCAGCTCTCAGCAGTGCTTTATCATGGTCTATATCAGGCCGCTCAACACTGAGGTCATGGTCAGCATGTGAAACTATGGGCTTCTGGGAAATTATATAACGAATGAGATATTAGATAGATTACCGAAAAAGAAATCTGGAGGAAGAAGGGGAAAAAGTAATAGGACAACTACCTTTTCTATATGCCTCACTGCGGGCAAAGGCGAGCTCCTATCATCACGTCGGAAAATCGAATTCCTACCGGACAGAGCATGGGGAATAGACGCCGATGCCGAAGAATCAGGTAGAAAGTGTGTGAACTCCGTCAGCAAGTCAGGGTGCTCACGAAAAAGATCTGTAACCTACAATAGAAGGAAGTTGACACAGAACTCAAAAAAGTGCCAAAGAGTATGTAAAAGTTAATTACAAGAAAACACAATACACACACCTCCTGGTAGACCTCGGTAATGGATTTGTTTTCCTTTCGATACATGTTCAAAATGTCAAGAAATGATTTATACACATGATCATCACCTTGAAACCTTGTCTGCAAGCAAAGCACCATAAGATGCAAACCCTTGACAGAAAAACTGAAATACACCACTCAACTATAGTATGCAGTTTTCACCTTAATTTTGTTGACAAAATTAATTGCTTCTTCAAATTCGACAGGTTTCTTAGCCGGAGGTGGATCATCCTCGATCGGAAGGGTGATCTCATAGCCCTTTGGCAAAAAGGTATTGAAACCTAAAATTAGGTCTCGATGCCCTCTGAATAATTCTTTCACTCTTGCTATAACACCAGCCGTATCAATTCTGCAAACAAGTAAATAATGCAGCATTAGGATCAATAGTAAAAACTTCATCAAGATCTGCACTTCAGTAGAAGATATGAGCAAACCTTTGAGCCTTAAAATCTTTCATTACATCAAGGAACTCGTCATATTTCTGCTTGTTGTCTTGAAATATGTCCTTAACTGCCTTGAGATATACCAATGCATCGTTTGTTGTTAATTTCTGTGCGCTCCCTCCTCCCATCATCTGAGCTTGCCCAGAGCTTCATTACCAAAAAGAACATTACATACATAAAAGACTTGCTCAAACTATTTATCAACTCCTAGGATAGATCATGACTGTTTTTCTATGATAAACATGTATTTTAGTGAAAGGCCATAAAGTGGCTCAGAGCCACCCATGAGCCTATTCCTTTTCTTACCTCTATGTTAAGAAGGGGTACTCGATGTATCCGGAGATTAGTCAGGCGAAACCTAGGTTACCCTTGTTAACAACTGATTTTTAGTCATTGAACTCCACTATATTCTTGCAACAAATGTGCTGGTTCAATGCTCCACGTAGCAATACATATTTTTGTCTCGAATCCTCCTAATTCAAACTTTGACTACGACAAAAATCAAATCTTTTTCCTCCACAAATGTAAAAATATTCAGGTTAAACAACTCAAAAACAAAACAAAACGAAAATCTAACAGTAAAATCAGTCAGCGACCTACCGCAAACACACTCAAATTTTAGGAGAATAGCTGATCATAACATGATTCGCCGTAAGTTAGAATCAAACTTCAAACAAATACAATACATGGGATTGCCACAAAACTCAAATCTTTTTCCTTCCATGAACCTTAAAAAATGCTCATCAATAGATTCAGGACAAAACGACAAACAGATATTTAAACCCACAAGGTTTTACATTATACGTCAACGAGAAAATCAACCAGTAACCTTACAGAAACACGCTCTCAAATTTTATAGGAAAAAAATCCACGATTATTGCATCAAACACCACGCGATTAGTTCTCGTTAACACCACGGGAAAAGCACACACAATCACAGCCTACAATCTAACAATATAAGGAAAATGAAAAAGACAATAACAAAAACTAGAGAGAGAGAGAGGACTAACGATTCAGCGAGAGAGGAGACGATGGGCCGTTTGAGTTGAGAACCGGTGTACACGTCATCTCTAGACCTCTTCATCTCTCCAATTAACTCCTCTTAATCTTCAAAAAATCATGCTTTGTTGATACTCAAAAACTCCGATTACAATCCTAATCAAGCAGTAGATCCGAAAGGAACGCGCAAACAAACACAGTACCAAACAATCACAAAATGAAGCCCCCCAAAAAAAGAGATTTTTACAAGACTAAATTACATTACTCGAAGGTAAACCAAGGAATCAAACATAATATCGGAGATGATAATGATTGAATCGGAGAAGATACGAAACTTACAAAGAGAAAACGCCTGAGATCCTCGAACCGAACACAGAGGTGTTCAAAAATTAATCTAAGTGTATACCTCGTTCGTGAATATATGTATGTATGTACGTATGAATCGGCGGTGAATATTTATGGATACGATAAGTAAAGCAGTATATTTTGAAGAGAGAAAAACAGAGGAGGCTATAGGGGAAAAAGGATTTTGGAATGTGGTGCTTTTTGATATTTATAGTAGGGGAGACGATTTGCAGAAGAGAGAGAGAGAGAGAGGTGGGGGGAGGGAGAATAGGAGGATGGTGTGGAGAATCTGGAGATAGCCAATTTTTGTTTTCACGCCACTTTACCCTATTTAATTTGAGTCATCCGGGTATGCATAATTAGTTCTAATCAGGGCACATCCAAGTCCAATTTGGTTTCTCATTTTTCAGAAACAAAAATAAAAGCTACTTTCAAAACTATTTTACTCCATTCTTCCTTTTGTTAAAATATAAGAATCTTAAAGTTCCAAGAGAATTGATTTTTAGATTTTCTTATTCTGTTTATTAAAAGATGAATATGCTGACTCCTTAAATTATCTGTCATATGTGCCACTACAAAATGAAGTTGCGCACACTCGATTACACAACTTGAAAAGTCCAAGCAGTTTCATTTAAGCTTTTAGGACACTTAATTAATTGTTAAAGGGTTGATGTGTACAGAAAGCAAAACAACGACGTTTCATGTGCATCGGCCGTTATCCAATTGTCATGCATCCCCGCCTATGAATAAGAGAAATATGAGAAGGCGTGAGTCAACAAGAGGCGAATGTGGCTCAAAATGATGATCATGGTCTGATCCTACATCGAATGAGAGTAACGTCTAAAGATTCAAGCAGGAAATCCAAATAGAGGAAAGGAGAAATAGGAGCAACGGTTGAGAGGAAAAGGGAGACAATTTTCGATAATACTTACTTATTTTCATATTTGTTTATTTTCTTTCATTTCATATACTTAGCAATGCTTTGTATCTATAGTTATACTTAGCTTTAGCCATAGTCTGTAACAATAAGAGTAGTTCAGTTAGAAGTTAATTCGAAACAGATTGAATCTCATGTAATCCTCGAATGTAATTTTGTTATCACATTGACCTTTCAAAATCTTGTCTTTTTCACTTCTTTTGTGACTCTTCATTTTCTACTTCTGTTTTCAACCTCTACATGTCAAAACTTTAAAAAAATCATTTTCATTGAGGTAAGAGAACAAATGTAGTGGGCCGAATTGATGGGCCGACTTACACTTGAGCGAATAATGGAGCAGATGGGTTAAGCCTGAACATATAGACCGTGCCAATAGCGTGGGACTTCGGTCGACGCGATGCCAAGCAGAACAATATGAAGGCTAGGTTGGGCCTGACATATAGGGCCCGTGTCAATAGTGTGGGATTTCGACCGATTTACTATCGAACGAGCATTTTTGGGGCAACACGATTGAACCGCCATTCGGCTAGGATGGTCAAAACCTTCAAGACCAACATGTGGCCTTAATAAGGAACTGTATTATTTTAAAAGTTATGCTTATGAAATTCTTATTCTCTAAGGAGATAGTCAAATTTGACAGTGAGCAATAAGGAAAAGATGTAAGATATTTTATTATCAAAATAAAATACTTAATAGCTTATAAATATGGGATTGCAAGCAAAATCAAATATGCTATCAATTACAAGTACAAACACTTTTATGCTTTGATTTTACGTGTTTTAACTTAAGCATCGGAGTGCCTTCAGGCTGAAAATAGCTCATTGACACTAATTGGTTATTTCTTGCGCAAGCTACATGAGCAATCCGGATATTGAAGACAAATCGAATCAAGCTAGTGGATATTCGCAACCCCATGACAAATAACACAAACGCATGGTGATTGTTAAGAAGCGCACTTTATTGAACATTTTTGCCATGAAATAGAATATATAATCTAAGTTTCATTTCTTTCCTTGAGCTATATTTTGGTTTTTCGACAACCCGCCAGTATTGGTTGTTATGTTGTTTTGCATGTTCTTTATTACAGAACATTGAGGCATCAGTTGGTAAATCTTATTTCACTCTTTCATTTATCATGTATCTCATATTCTCCTTTATTTTTATTCCATGAGTTGTGACACTTAGTAGAAAAATACTACTTGACAAACTCAACATATATAACAAAGCAGAATATGTATGAACAACAGAAGTAAACATGTCAATTCATTATTGATCTTCATTTAATATTTCTAGCAATCTCATCGACTAGCGTAAGATCCTCAGTAGGGATTGACTAATCCTTACATACCAAATGTCCATGACGCAATTAGACATGTGATATACTCGACTAAGTCACCGACAACCTTGTAAGGAATGGACTTTCGACCATCCACTCAAGTCAATTCATACCTCACTTTACCTAGATCTTATAACAAACGTGGTCTATCAAGTTTAACCCACCGAATCTTATGTGCTTCCTCTTCCAGTTTAAGAACATCTAGAATGCTAATCATCACCACTTTGGATTCTAGAGCTGCCTTTGCAGATGTCCCCAAAGTCACCCTAAATCGTCTCCAATTCATTCTAGTTGGGGTTCTTTCAGTACACACAATAAATGGATCGACCCCCAACGATCGTGTTGATACCACATTTTGCCCCACTGCTTAAATGTTTTCCAAAAAAGGATGCTTGATAAATCCTGAAAGGAGCCGAACGTGTAAAATGATAATTTTGCCCTTAGAAGTTTAGACTG
>JABCMJ010025212.1:0-12860 GCA_014822125.1 Arbutus unedo | reverse complement strand
TAAAATACAATATATCAAGTAATGCCCATTGCATTTAGGCTACGTTTGGATGGCAGGCATCCTAAGGAGGAATAGGAATGTAATTTTGGATGGTTAAGATTTCATCGTTTGGATAGAGTTTGAGAAAGAATGTGATTATTGATGTCTCAATCCAAAAGTAATGTGTTTGCTGAATAGAGGAGTAATCTGATTGCTCTACTACCTCCTAGGAATTTGGGATTACGGAATAATCTAATTAGTGGGAAAATAAAAAGTCAATTACTACCTCTTACAACCACTAACACTCACACTAACGTTTATTGCTACTGTAATCTATTGCGGATCCTAATCAATTAAAACTGAGTTTGGCCTGACTCGATTATTTAATTATTTTTTAGTCTTTCTATGAATTTTTTTTTTGTAATTTTTTGTCTTTCGTAAACATTTTGTGAATTATTGGTTCGTCTCGACGAAAGATTTCAGAAAAGTTATAAATAACGGGCCAAATTTAAAAAAAGTTCAAAAAATACAAATAATAAAAAATAATGTATTTTTGTGCTTATACGTTGTCATTAGTAACTTTTTTTTAGCTTTTAGATATAATTTTATACTTTTTAGATTTATTTCATCAAGACGGACCAATAGTCCATAAAAAATTGAAATCAAAACAACAAATGGGATCGTTTTTAATAAAGACAAAATGTACTTAAAAATAATCGAGTTAAGGCAAATGGAACATAACCTCTTATTCCACGTGTTTAGCACATTGCAATAGATTTTTAAGGAGTTTAATCATCTGGTAGTTCACTTTTGAAATGATGGATAATTTTGAAGTTATTTCTTTTTTTTTTTGGAAAGCAAAATAAATATATGTCGAATACAAGAGTTTGAATGTTTAGTAAGCATGCTCCTAGTTTGACTTAAAATGGCTAGTTGTTCTCCACAATTTGGACTATAGTACTTGATGTCCATTCATCTCAAATAATTAATTTGCACGTATAAATATCTAAAGAAAATTGTGATGCATTAAGAATTTATTATTAGGTATTGAGAAGGGTATTTTTGAAAAATCAACTAAAAATGTATTTCATTCCTATTCTTTCAATGATCAAACTAAACGCTTGAGTAGGATTTCATCTGTTTTTCCTTGGTAACATTCTAAAATATACCAAATACTTTAATAGGATTACCTATCTATCATATTCTTATGAATCTCATTCACAGGAACAAGATACCCATTCTGAATCTTCAATTCTTGCCATCCAAACTAAGCCTTAACGAAATGATATTCTGATCTAAACTAAACCTTATGACCATAACGTTTTGGATTGTACTAAAAAAATTGGGAAAGAAGTCAAGATCATTGTTTTAACATTTATGGAAAAAGTAGCAAGCATTTTTTATGTTCATAAATAGACACAACTGTTTCGAAATTCTTAATGAAAAATGATGGAATTAGAAAAAGTGTAGTGCAGTTTTTTGTAGTGCAAAATGACGTAGTTTTATCCTATTTATCCTCGAAACTGTATTGTTTTGACTTATCACTTGAATTATTATCAAAATGCATGGAATGAAAACAATATAGTTTCGATGTCAAATAGGATAAAACTACGTCATTTTACCTGCACTACACGCGTACAACGCACTATAAAGAATTACACTACAAACTCTCCGAATTCGAAAAGTGACAAAGCATTGGACTTCAACTGTGGTTACTAATCAGACTTGAAAGATTAGAGATGAAAGAGTTCAAATTACCCAACAAAAAAATAAACAAACAAAAGAGTGAAAGACTTTGTGGCTTCAAAGAACAAGCAATCAAAGAAGATTAGGCGTCTATTGGTCCAACGTCTTGTGCTGTAGCCATCGTTAGATAAATTACTAAGGAGGTAGTTACGCGCAATGCGCGCTGATAAGGTCATAGCAATAAGGATGCCTATTACAAAATTATTTATTATATAAATTTTCTTCAAAAGCAAGATATGCAGATAATAGAATATTAAAAAGCAATAGATGACTTCATGCTAGTTGTAAATATTATTGTTTTATATTTTTTTTGCAAAAGACTACTACAAAATAAAATTTAAAAAAGCTAATACGAAATAAATTAAGATTGAATTACTTTTTTGGAAAAAAAAATTTTAGAATTGTAATTTTTCTCTTATTATGAAACTTGTTCATATTCTTTCATTAAGATAAGGGAGAATTACCATTCAATACTTCCAACTCTTGTCCTTTACTAATCACCATGTCCTTTGTGACAAGATTTCAACTTATGAACTTCACAAAATTTTGTTTACACTCCAGCAAATTGCTAGGTTTAATTACTCGAACTTGATTACCATTCACAAGAAAGTAGAACAAAATCAAAAACTTATGGAAACTTCGACGGAGAGTGGCATTTTGCCGCCGTTGACCCGGTTCCACCTTGACTCATTCGGCCGACTCTGGTAGTACACGTGGTCACCGCAGGCAGAGAACTGGAATATGTTCTGGTTAAAGCCGAATAACGTCTGCAGAGTATACGTCATATGTGAAAATTTTGGCTTTTGTAATATCAGAATGTCGAATCCTTACTAGTGTACGAAAAATTTTTAACTCATCGATGGTGGTAGCTGGGCATTGAGTTTTGACGAATTAGTCACAGAGCCGAGTCTAGGCATAGGCCGAAGAAGCCACCGCTTTGGACCCCCCTAAAAAGTGGACATGGGGGAGCTGTAGTGCACTGCTACACTACAGTTGTGTAGGGCACCAAAACGACGTCGTTTTGGTGCCCAAAAATTAAAAAATTAGAGAACTCAAAACGACGTCGTTTTGATCTTTTTAAAAAAACAAAGGTCTGATGCAGTTTTTCCTTATTCACAGATAGGGTTTTTTCCTTCATCGTTCTTCATTATCTTCCTTCTTCGCTCAACCCAATCACCACCGTATAGGGACATCAACCATTTCTCACCGTCACACTCGCCTCACCTCGCCGTCGCACTCGCCTAGTTGTGATTGGGTGACCATATACTGTTGCAACCACTAATCGAAGTTCAGCCCCAATCACCACCGCAAAGGGATGTGAACCACTTCTCACCATCGGACTCGTCTCGCCTCGCCGTCGGACTCGTCTAGCTGTGATTGGGTGAACATATACTGTTGCAACCACTAATCGAATCGAAGATGCTCTCCTCTGCAAGTGCTGCCAATCTCTCAAGTTCTTGCAACACAAGATTTTTGAGATCCAACCTGTCTTTCCATCTCAGCATGTTTCTTGATTTTTGTTGCAAACATTCGTTTTAATTTCTTTGTGAATTTTTTGGTAGAAACATTCTTTTCGAAAAGTATTGGGAATGCTATGTCCATTTAATATCCATTGAGGACCTGCAATTGGTGAATTGGTTTGAAGATTTTCCTAGCTTCTCAATGCTGAATTGGTTGTTGAAGTTTCTGCTGAAATTGAGGCCAAAGGTTACTAGTTTGTTTGTGAATGACTATCGTTGAATTGGTCCAACAGCAGCTCAGATTGGGGTGAATTCATCGGCCAATGGAATCCCAAAATAGCATTGGTTCAGCAGCAACTTATATGTATTAAGTGATAGTGCTGATTCCCACATTTGTCATGGGATTCATACTCTATAGGTGTACACATTGTATTTTTTTTTAGGATATTACAGTTAGTGTTTGAGGATATTGGAGTTGGTTTCTCAGGTTGTGATATTTTTTTCTTCGTTTTATGATGTAAATAGTTGTTCCATGATGTAAAAGTGGCTCGTGTAGAAATGAAATGGTCATTTTTTCCCTCTGTTTTGAAATCTTACCAATCTTTAATGAAAAGTGTCTACACTAGTTTTTTGCAATTTTCTTTGCTAATTGAGAGGTTCACCATGATAGCATACATGTCATGAAGTGACCATTTGATTTATTCACTTGAGATGGTAAAAAAGTTAGACATGTCTACATCTGCTGCTTTATATTGGGGCTTTGAGTGTAATATGTTTTTAGGGAGTTTTGCTGCTTCAAATTCTACTGAATTCAATAGTTCACATGAGTGTTTTATGCACTTTGGTTTTGAGAAAATTTTTGGCACATGTAGCAAGCTCCTATGCCTGGGCTGTGAGTGTTGCTACAAATTTTCCACATGAAAAGATGATGAAGTAGAATCCTTTCATTAAGATTTCAATTCTAGCAATCGTTTTAAGTCTAGAAGAAGTTTCAATTCTGCAAGCCCATTTTCATCTATTGCACAAAAAAGAGTATGTTCCTAAAGATAACAACAAATGTAATGCAGATGTTTAACAATGTGCTTAACCTATAAAAGAAGATCATTATCAGAGAATGTACAGATTTTCCATTGAATGACAGCAAAGTGCGTAACCTGTAAAAGAAGACCATTTATCAGACAATGTGCAGATTTTCCATTGCATGACAGCAATGTGCAGAATTGACTTTCCAAAAAGACAAACCATTTAACATGAAAAGTAGTGAATTGCTCCCCACCAAACCATTGATTGATTTATAACACATTAAACAATTCATCCAACATACAAAGAAATAAATTGGTCTCCACCAAACAACATCAATGTCTCAAAATAAAAAGACTGTCATGTAGGTTCCCCAATCAACATTAAACAAAATTTCTCTCCTCTTTGATCAATATTATCCTCATATTACGCTATTTTTGTTGAGAATCTTTCGAATAATTCAAAAATTGATGTAGAGAATCATCCAAGAAGAACGAATCTGCTCCCACTGAAGAGTAACTCGTTGGATCAAAGGACATCATCTAAACAAAAAATAAACAAAATGTAAGTTGAAGCAAATGAATTAAAGCACTATTACTTTACTATTCCAATTGGTAATAACAATATAACACACTACTTGCCTCAGAAGTTTGTGGATTGTATGATGCTTGTGAACATGAACATACGGATGATAAGTTATCCACGCGACCCACCATATGCGGTACATACGGAACCTCAACATCCTAACCCATACAAAAAATTGGTAAGTACTCTTATAAGAACCACAAGTCTATGAAAGAAGTTTAGCACAAGGTAATTAAGTAATAATTAGACCTCAGTGAGACGGGTTAATTGTGCCACAATTTTCTTCCTCTTTCTACTTTTCTCATACCAAGGTTTTAATCTTTTTCCACTCTTACATAAGCCATCTTTTTTCTTCAAACTTTTAACTTGTGCAAATTAAGGATCAATTTTTTTTATTTCTTTAGCTTCCACTTCGATTGAGCCTCCCACCCCAAGTAGCATATTGGCCACTTGTGCACGCATGTCTTCCCCATTCTCTTTCACATACTGATATGTCTCCTCATGTTCGGATGCCCAAGTTGCTATCTTCACCATCATAGGACAAAGTATTCTAAAGCATGCCGCTTTTGCTAATTTAGGATCATGGTCATCCACTATAACTTTGTTTTCTTCCAATTTACAATCCTTTGCATTTAACCGCCATCTCTTGAGTACATAACATTTGGAAATTTTCATAACACTCATTCGGTCAAGCCGTTTGATTGCATGACCACATAGAATTCCAAAATTTTTAAACTTCCAACAACTACAACAAACATCGTGACAAATATTATTATCAAACTCATCTAATTCAACATTACCCCTCACCACACACTCTATATTCTCTCCATACAAAGTAATTACACAATCAAATTTTTCATCTAACTTATGGCATTGTTTTACCTTACAACAAAGGGAGGTGTCAACCTCATCATGAAATAAATCAAATAGAGGAGGGGAGTATAATTGTTCAACTTGAATTAACATGGGGCACTTTTTTAACTTTAATCTCGGTAACTTTTCTCTAGAATTGTATATGGATTTTGCCTCCTCGTACCTCTTTTCGATAAGTATTTTATCAAATTGTGTAAAGAATTGAACAATATCAAGATCGGATTTCAAAGACTTCTTTAATCTTGCATTTAAGCTTTCACTAAGTTGGGTGCTCTGCATTCCTGTAGTGAATGACCACTTCATATATACATGCGCCCACTTCTCCCTAATTTCCCATGTCTTCTCCATCCATATATTATCATGCAAGTTGTACTTATTGATCAAAATATCTCAAGCTTCAATTAACTCCTTTTCGTCCTCATACCCAAAAATGTAAGTGTTAAACTCCTTACCGAAGTTTGAATCACTTTTAAACAAGTGGCCCAAACGCTTTAAAGCATTTTGATTGAGGTGGAATGTACACAATCCGTGAGAAACAATAGGCATGACAATCGAAATTGCCTTCACCATTGCAGCATCTTGGTCTGTGAAAATGGTGACAGACTTTTTTTCTGACATGGCATGCAAGAATGTGTTAAATAACCACTCAAATGATTCCGTAGTTTCATCATATAATAAAGTTGCACCAAAAATCGTCGTCATTCTGAAATGGTTAAATCCAATGAAAAGACCAAATGGTCGATACTCTTTATTTGTTCGGAATGTCGTGTCAAAAGTTATGGCATTCCCAAGAAGTCTATAATCTGAAATCATCGCACGGTCAGTCCAAAATATATTTGTTATCATCTCATCAACATCAAGTTGCACCACATAGTAAAAATAGGGATTTTCTAAAGCTTGCTTTTGAAAATAACCCAACAAAGCCCCGGTTTCACCATATTCTAAGCTTCTTTGTCTTCTTGCCCATAAATAATTTTTTTGATCTCCGCGTGTGAACCCTAAGAATTCTCTTCCCCCCGCTTGCGCACTAAGGAGATCATGTGATGCCTTAAGAGATAAACCACTATCAGCAGTTATGTCCACATTTATAGCTTGAGCCTCACGTAAAGTGCTTTAGGATCTCATCATATGGGCACATTGTGTAAGGTGTAGAGGGTAGTTGTGTTTTTCTTTAAACTTTTTCACAATCCATGTCGACGTTTCTCGATTTAAAGAAATATACATGCATGCTTCACATTTAGTTCTTGTCTCCTTTCGAGGTTGTTCAACTACTAAGCGTCGTTTGTCTTTTTCCTTTTCTCCTTCCTTGCTACGAACAAATTTTCAACTAATCAAAATATCATCTTTCCTACTTTTCATACCATAACTTCATCTTATGCTAAATCCCGCAATCCTTCCATATTCATTGTAAAACTCATACGCAGCTTCTTCGGATTCAAACTCCATTGTAAGACACAAGGTGTACTCTTTGAACAAACTCATATTTTCCTTCACATTCTCCTCGTGACCACCATCTTCCATCCTAATGAAAAAAAATAGTAATATATTATCTCAATCAAAATATTATATCAAGAAGGTTACAATAAACCAATCTTCTTTAATATCTCAATCAAAAGCCAACTTGCACACATAACTAAAAAAAAAGCTTGTTACAAGCACAGGATAATCACATAACTTCCCCACCTAAAAAATGATTTTATCCCTCCGAATCAACTTAAGCAAGCAAAAGTTTCAAAAATAAAAAATACAAAATAAAAAGAGATAAAACCTGGTGAAATTTAAAGATTTGTGTGTCTCCTTTGGCGGTGAGCAGAGGCTAATGTCGGCGTTTGGTGGTGATGGAGGCTGAATCATAGAGGAAATCGTGCTTGAAGAAATCTGATGTACTGCTAAGGAGAAAAGAAACCTAACAGGAGAACACAATTGACGCGAAAATCTTGAATCACGAAGTTGAAGTTCTAATTTTTAAAGATCAAAACGACGTCGTTTTGAGTTCCCTAATTTTTTAATTTTTGGGCACCAAAACGACATCGTTTTGGTGCCCTACACAGCTACAGTGCAGTAGTGCACTACAGCTCCCCCGTGTCCCTAAAAAGTACCGAAAGTAGGGACTCTCAAATATTTAGTTCTCTTTAGTATATTAAATCAATTTTTTTAATTTTAAGTTTGTTTTTACATAAAAATAGGCTCAAAGAAGTTTGAAAAAAGAAGTTTTTCAAAATCTAAATTGATCAAGATTTATCTTCCGTTAATAATGTCCCAACAAATATTGAATAGAATTAGCCAAATTATCTATTAAAAAGGCTATGGTGAAAAGCTTGATTATGAAAAATTAATTAATACGTTTGTAGTTAAATATGCGAAAATGACAATATTCATATAATATATTTTAATTTAATGACATGATTATTTCTTTTGAAGTAATTAAAGTTTTACATGTTTTCGGAATGATAACATTTGTGTAATGATTTTTTTATAGAGATTTTTTATTGTGTATATTTTTTGCGCGTAATATACAAAGGGCCCCAATTGAAGAGCTTGCTTCGGGCCTCTGGAATCTTAGGGAAAGATAATTTGTTGATCAAAAAAGAGAAAGGTAATACTTAAAACAAAAATGGCAAAAGAAAAGAACATTAACTTAAAGACAAAATGCACATGACCACGTGAGCGTTACATTTATTAACTTGCCACGTGGCCAGAGAAAAATAAAAATAACTTAAGAAAATAAAAGTAATTTCAAAGGACAAAATAAAAATTGTTTGGACGAAAACAATGAATAATAAACACACCACCTCTTTTTTATTATATGTAAAGACGTAAAGATTATTATATTAATGACTAATGACCAAAACCAAAGACTAAACAATGAATAATAAATACCCTACCTCTCTTTATTTTATATATATATATATATATATATATATATATTATATGTAAAGATATAAAAATTATTATTATTATTATTATTACTACTATATTTTTATCTTTATATATAATAATGACCAAGATCGAAAGACCAAAACTAATAACTAAAATCATGAATAGTGAACATCCTAGGCTTTTTATATATACATAGGATTTCAGCACAGAGCTATAGGCCATAGCGACATAGTAAACAATTGGTAGTCTATTTTTAATAATATGTGTAACTTTTATTCTTGTTCATGAATGCAATTGAGTATTGTTATGACAAATACGATAAATAAGAAGAAATAATCAACAAGAAAATGAAAAAACATAGAGATTTATGTAGTTCTAAATAAGTAATAGTTTAAACGTACGTCTACGGGAGGAGAGAGATTGCTTTCGCTATGATCAAGAGAGATTACAAGGGTCGGCTATGTTCCGAAAGCCTAATGTGAGGTGTCCAATGGTTTAGATCTCAATAAGCTTTTTAGGGTTTACTTTTAGGGAACCATATCTTTCTTATTTATAGGAAACCCTCATAATAGCAAAGAATAACAATCCTTAGAGAATAGAAAAATAAATCTCCTAAAGAATAGCTAAGGATATGCACAAACCAAAATAGATTAAGGAAACAAATCCCCTAAATCTTATCACATTGATTTCTGCCTACCCTTTACTACCGATAATGACAGTCATTGCCGGTAGTTACAGACACTACCCAAAAAACCAATCTGCACAAACTACCGGTAATAACAGTCACTACCGATAATTTCAGGCACTGCCCAAAAAATTTCATTCTTCAATTCAAGGCACTTTTCAACAAATCTCCACATTGACTTGAATTACAACGAACTCAATCACCAAAGAGCCACCATTTCGCACCTCTCTCTCCTTCAAGGCCCCGAAGGACAGTCAGCAACTGCGAACACCAATCAAGCCTAAGCAAAGCTTGAACTTGACAACCGGAATTGGTTTAGTCATCATATGTACTGGATTTTTTGCTGTGCCTATCTTCTTCACCTCAACCTGTTTTTGAGAGATGATATCGCGAATAAAATGATACCTGACATCAATGTGCTTTGTTCACTCATGGTACATAAGATTTTTAGTCACATGTATAGCACTTTGACTATCACAATAAACGACAGTTCCATTCTGCCTTAGACCAAGTTCCCCAAGAAGTCCCCTCATCCACAATGCCTCCTTAACAGCTACAATCACTGCCATATACTCTGCTTATGTAGTGGACAACGTAACTGTAGCCTACAATGTAGCTTTCCAACTAATAGCACTGCCTGAAAGAGTGAACATATATCCTGTCAAGGATCTCTTCTTGTCATGATCTTCGGTAAAATCAGAATCCACATAACCAACAACAAGTCCACCTTTACCGGCACCCCTGTCGAACACCAAACCAACTTCCGCAAATACCTTAGTATCCATTTCACTGCCTCCCAATATGTCTTCCCCGGATTAGCCATATACAGACTAACAACACTAACAACATATGAAATATCAGGACGATTACATACCATAGCATACATCAAACTCCCAACAGCACTTGCATATGGAACCTTTGACATGTGCTTCATCTCCTCCTCCGTCTGTGGTGACAAGTCTGCAGAAAGTCTAAAATGCCCAGCCATTGGAGTAAACACAGGCTTGAAACTCTGCATAGCAAAGCGCTCAAATACTTTTTCTAGATAACCCTTCTGAGTCAAGTATAATTTTTCAGCCTTTCGATCCCTCCTGATTTCCATACCTAAAATCTTCTTTGCTGCACGTAGGTCTTTCATCTCAAACTCTTCACTAAGCTATTTCTTTAACCTGTTGATTTTCGACATATCCTAGAGTAATCTTGACTAATCATGAATGTATCAAACCGCTTGTACCACTGCCTGGGTGATTATTTAAGGCCATACAAAGATTCCTTTAACAAGCAAACGAAATCTTCCTTACCAGAAACTGCAAATTCCTCCGGTTGATGCATATAGATCTGCTCTTCAAGCTCACCATGCAAAAATACAGTTTTGACATCAGGCTGCTCTAGCTCTAAGTCGAAATATGAAACAATGGCAAGCATAACACGAATAGAACTATGTTTAACAACTAGTGAGAATACCTCATTGAAGTCCACTCCCTCCTGTTGACTATAGCCTTTCGCCACTAACCGAGCTTTAAGTCTTGCATCTTCCACTCCCGAAATACCTACTTTTCTTTTGTAAATCCACTTACAGTCAACAATTCTCTTCCCCTTAGGTGGTTTCACCAACTCCCAAGTTTGATTATTATGTAGAGACTCAATCTCCTCATTCATAACAACAGTCCACTGTGTAGTCTCCTTTCCCATGACAGCCTCATGGTAGGAAGGCTCCTCATACTTCACTGTTTCTGCTATAGACAACACATAAGCAACCATATTTGCATAAGCATATTTCTAAGGTGGACGAATCTCCCTCTTTGGCCTATCTTTTGTAATATTGTATGGTTGTTGCTGCTCTGCACCATTCTTTGTGTCTGAATCATGAACCTCTTCCTTAACTGGCTGATCATTGTTCTTCTCCCCTTCGAAAGTTTCATATTCTAACTCCACCTGCTTTAGAATCCTCTCACCACTGTCTTGAACATCAGCTCTTGTCTTTCCTTTGATCATAGAGTTTTTATCAAAGGTCACATCCCTGCTGATAAGAAGTTTGAATGACTTTCCATCAGAAAATCATAATCTGTACTCCTTCACCCTGGATCCATGACCCAAGAAGACACACTTCTTGGCCCTAGGCTCAAGCTTACTCTCATTGACATGAGCATAAGCGTGACAACCAAACACCTGCAAATTTGAGTAGTCAGCCGAAGAACCAGACCATACCTACCTCTATAGGAACCTTGCACTCAATGGCAGTTGATGGAGATCGATTTACCAAATAACAAGCAGTGAAAACTGCTTCAGCCCAGAACTCTTTACCCAAACTTGCATTGGATAATATACAATGAGCCCTCTCCAAAAGAGTCCTATTCATCCATTTAGCCACACCATTCTGCTGAGGGGTTTTTCTCACCGTGTGATGCCTCACGATGCCCTCATCCTTGTAGAATATTTCAAATTCTCCGGAACAAAATTTCAAACCATTGTCAGTCCTCAATCACTTAATCTTTTTACCTGTTTGCTTTTCAATCATAACCTTAAACCGTTTGAATGTAACAAAAGTCTCGCTCTTATTTTTCAACAAATACACCCAAACCTTCCTGGAATAGTCATCGATCAAGCTCATAAAATATCGAGAACCACCATTAGATTTAGCAATAGAAGGACCCCAAAGATCTGAATGAAAATAATCCACCGTACCTTTAGTCCGACGAATAGCTGTGCTGAAATTCACCCTGCACTGCTTGCCATACACACAATGCTCACAAAAATTCAATTTCTCCGTCTTCTGTCCACAGAGCAAACCCAGTTTGCTCAATTCAGTCATCCCTCTCTCACTCATATGCCCAAGGCGCATATGTCATAACTGAGTCAAATATGAATCTGATACCTTTGATGATGAGACTGTTGCTGCAGCACCTAAAATTGTACTACCCTGTAGAACATAGAGGTTATCCACCTTCTGACCTTTCATAAGAACCAGCGCACCTTTCGAGACCTTCAAAACTCCACCTTCAGCTGTATACCAATAGCCATTTGAATCAAGGGTACCCAAAGAGATAAGGTTCTTCTTCAAATTTGGAACATGCCGAACATCTGATAGTGTCCTCACAATACCAGCGTGCATTTTAATCCGAATAGTTCCAAGCCCAACAGTTTTGCAGGCCATGTTATTGCCTATCAAAACTGAACCACCATGTACCGATTCATAGGTGCTAAACCAATCTTTAATCGGACACGTGTGATAGGAACAACCAGAATCTAAAATCCACTCTGTATCCGAAAGAACATCACCGGCTGAAACTGATAAAACGTTTTCCAACCCATCAGAATCCTCAGCAACACCAGCAACTACCTTTTCCTCCTTGTTATTCCTTTTCAGTTTCGTACATTCTCTTTTATAGTGGCCTTTCTTTTTATAGTTAAAACAACGAATTTTCTTCTTGTTTTTCTATTTCGATCTAGATGTCCCTCTATTCTCATTATTCTTCTCCATTGTTCTCCCTCGCACAAACAACTCCTCACCGGACTCCTCACTCTCACCAAACACCTTTTTTCTCAATTCTTTAGAATATAAACTAGATTTTACATCCTCTATTGAGATCGTATCCTTTTCGTAGAGTAGAGTAGTTACAAAGTGCTCATAA
>JABCMJ010025206.1:0-40681 GCA_014822125.1 Arbutus unedo | reverse complement strand
CACTCTAACATACAAAACTACGTGCCGATCATATGTAACACTCTTGTTTCATAAAACATCCAAACCAAGTCAAAGTTTATTATACATATGTTTAATTCCTTATTTATACCATATTCTTTTTTAACTCCCTCTATAAATATCAAATCATTGTGGGTCAACCTTCCAAAAATAATATATCATTTTATCTTATCTATCCCCCTTTATAACTTATTTCTCTGAATATAATTCTCCATCTAATCAGGACCTTACACCTAGTTTGGATTGTGGGGAGGGGAGGTGAAAGAAAGGGAGGCGAGGGGAGGAAAGAGGAGGGAAAGAATAGGGAAATATTTTTTACTTGTTTAGTTTATGTAAACGAAAGTGAGATTTTAAAATATTTTTTCATGTTTAGTTAAGGAAAGAAAGTGAAGATTATAATTTTTTTAATTTTTTTAACCTTTCAGCTTAATTTATTATTCACTTCCATCTTTAACCAAAAAGGTATAATCAAGATTATAAATAAGAGTCATAATATCACCTCTTTCGTTTTATTTCCTTCAATTTTTTGAGTCGAAGTGATACGCTTAAAATATTTGTACTTTTCACCCTCTCATTTTCCTCCACATCCCTCACTTTCCTTCCAGAAATACAAACCAAACACAAAATCTACTTAAAATCCCTCACCTTCCTTTCAAATCCCTCAATCCAAACATAGCCAGGGTCAGAATTAAGTCTTTAGGGTCTTTATCCATTTTAGGTTTATTTTATCTTTTGTTTTATTATTGTCGAAAGTACTCCTCAGTAGTTGGGTATTTTTTTTTCCCGTCTGGATGGGTGTTTTCGTTTGTTTTCAACTTATGGGTGGGCTCAAAGTTTTCCCCTACTACTCAGGGCTGTTTTCCTTGATTGAAGATTGTCCAACATCAAACAACAATAGATACCAAATCTCCGAGAAGAAGATCAGCAGTAGATCATTTCTCTAGCAGAATGCTTCCAAAATCAGATCACCCTAATCAGAACTCCAATATCAGAGAAAACCAATGCATGAACTAGATATCATAGAAGAAGAAAAACAATTCCAAAAGAGCTTCAAGTACAAAGAATATTAGCAGAAACAATAGAGCATCATCATCATCAAGGCCAATTTGAAAATGAGATAGCAACAACAAATATCAGAATCAACACCAACATCAACAAAAGCCTTCTTCGTCAGATATATATTTAGCATGCTAAATTACTTATTGAGCTCTCAGCAGCTGACGGGTATATATTTTAGGTGATCATTTGAATGGTACATGAGGACATTATAGCAACTTTGGGTGACCCAGTCGTCGGACCTCTGAGACCTTAGTTTATCTCGTGATTATGTCCAATAAAGTACTATTAATTTATTTTGATTCAGTTTTGGTATTTGAATAGTTGGTGACGTGTGTGTATCCCACCAACACGTATAATCGTTACTTCAAACTCTTGCTCTTTAATGGTAATTCAGAACTCATGATTGCTTTGTTATGTTATTTTAGACATCATTGCCTATGGCCAAGCATATGGTCGAGGGGAGGTCATGATTCTAGATTTGGAGCGGTGAAACAGTCAACTAACTCTTTTTCTAGTCAACGATATTTTTCTATTTTGGTATTAAGAGAAAGTAATACTACAGAATAAAGATGCATCACAATTCAAACATTTAATGATTATTGTGTGCCATGAGCAAAACAAACAAAAGTGTAAAGCTCTCCATCTGTTTTGTAATAAATAGTCTCAGTGTGTGATGAAGTGGTGGGGCAAGGGGAAGCAAGAAAGTAATACCAATAATTGTGAAGGCCAAACCATATTTGTAGCTAGTTCACACTTGTGGCTTTTCAGATTCATTTTCAAGTCTGGAGAAGCACAGCTGTGAATCATGCTTATGAGCAGGCTTTCGGGCAATATGAAAAGGAAAGAATGATTTTCTTTTTTATTGGCGCAAAAAAATTCATATATTATAAAAATAAATATACAATGCATTATGAATCATACCAAATAAAGAAATCTTGGAAGAATAAACATGCATCATTCTAATAACATATCATTAGTTTGTTAATTTTGTAAATTAAATTAAACTACAAACAATAAGAAGCTAGCAATATGTCCACTCTAAATATCTCTTAGCCAAATGTAGTTTTAATTAATTATTACTCGATTCCTCGCTGTAGAATATAATTTTTACCAAAGTAACTAAAAACCCTCTAAAATCTTACATTCGAATCAACTCATTCGGACTCAGAAATCCCCACTGAGTCAAACCTATCCAACTCAAACTCTTTGTGTAATTGCATAATCTCAAAGCAATGCATCCTTTGAAAACCTCTGCTCTATTACATACAACTGCTTTATATGTGTTTGTCGCTTCAGCAAAGACGTTAATTTGCAAATTTGGGCACCAAAATCTTCGATGGCAACTCAGCAAATCTCTCTGGCGGTTACTCTCTCTCTCTGTGTGTCTCTCTCTCTCTCTCTCACACACACACACACACACATGTGCGCACGCGCACGGGCTTGGGCGTTACACTCGTCTCAAATGGAATAGATTCCCTACCTCAGCCCAACGAAGACGACATAGTACCATGTACCTGCCATCAATTATGTATTTTCCACCAACACAAAGTAACGTTAATTTTCAAGACTAATGCAAATGCATGTGCTATTAGGTTGATGTAACTCAGATCGCGGTCTTTTTTAGCACAAGGGCATACTTTGCTACATATTTTGATGCCCCACCAAGAACACTTACGTCTTTGACAATGAAGCTGTATTGAACTTCGCAATTGAATTATGGCCTACTATCATTTGCTCATTGCAGTCCCAATCGCATGAAATTTTTTCCCCACGAGTGCACGTAAATAGAAAAAGCTAGTCAACAGGATACCGGGAATCATGATTGCAAATACCATGCTTACCCGAGAAAAACATCACTAAAGTAGGCTTTGAAATTCATCATAGCCCTTGGAACACAACTACAAAGGTTTCGAATGTATTTATTACCAAAAATCATCATAGCACATGAATTGAAGCACGCCAATGGTCAATTTTGGCTCTGAATATGTTGAAGGTGTTGGTTGTTACTGGGTTCTTCATTTGTTCTTGGAGTCAATTCACACACTACACATCCAATTCGCACCCACCCCCTTCGAATATGCGCATGCATTCGCAAACGAACACACACCTATTTTGCAAAAGCGAACACAACACAAACCAATACCCGATTCTTGTGTGGACCAAGTAAACCAGGAACAATAAAAATAAACATGTAGATAGCAAAAATAGAGAACCCAAAACAAAACACAACTGGAAAAACTCAAAGAACTCAACACCTCAACCTCTCAATCAACAACTGGTCAACAAACTCAATGAACTGAAATACACCCACAACACGAAACCTCAATAAAGAATTGAGTGAATGGATTGAACTGAAATACACCCACTACCCAGATCTACAATGAACAACTAAAACCAGAATCGTAAAGCACAAACTAATTAAACAATACCTCCGTCAAACCTTGAAAACGTAGATATCCAAAAAAAAATTGTAATCCAAACTCATTTTGACAAAATCAACTATAACACCCAACCCAGAATCACAAAAATATAGTGTAATCGCAAATTTATTCGAAAAAATGAACACAAGGATAATCCAAAGTACCAAATCCAATGAACAGTCATTTGAAAAAAATGAAGAACCCAGAAGCCATACCTTTCTTCATAATGACATTACAACAATGAAATTCCATACCTCTCTAGATTTTCAAGCACAAACGGTGAGAATCATAGAACAATACTTCAAGGTAAAAAACAGAAGAAACGAACAACACAAAAAAACAAAAAAGAAATCCCACTCGGGAGGTGAAATGAAGAACTTAGACCAAGGAGAAACAAATGAAGACGAACGACAGAGCTCCCCTCGATTCCCAAAAACAAATTTTGGAGGCAGCCCAATAAATTACCAAATTCTTAAATAACAACACATATGGGGGTGTTTTTATTTGAGAAGGTGAGGAGGATCTTAACTAGTCCAGAGCCTTATTTAAGAAGGTCCACTTTTCACAATCAAAGCGTGCCTTAAATAAGAAGGTCCACTTTTCACATTCAAACCGTGCCTTAAATAAGAAGAGATCTTAACTAAGAGCCTTTTAAGCTAACATCACCTCTAATGTCCTATCCCAACCCATTAAGTCCTTCACCACTAGGTCAACCCAATAACTTCCTCCATGTATTTCCATTAATACAATAATAGATAATCATCACGATTAAAAACTGTGGTCTTTGTGTTTTTAATCACAGTTTTGAAAGCATGGTTGATTAGGATGTTATTAAAAGTCACAAGATTTAATCACACTTTTTGACTGTGATCAAAAGTTCGTTAAAGCGTGATTAAATGTTATTAAAGATCACGCTTTTAACAAAAACTATGATTAAAAGTCATAAAATGTCACATTTTTAATAAAAACTATGATTAAAAGTCATAAAATACCATGTTTTTAACCAAAATATATGGTTAAATATTGTAAAAGACCACGCTTTTAATCAAATATCGTGGTTATAAGTACCCGAAAGACCACGCTTTTAACTAAAAATCATGGTTATAAATACCTCAACGGCCACACTTTTAATTAAAAACTGTGGTTATAAATACTTAAAAAATCACGCTTTTAACCAAAAATCTTAGTTATAAATACAACATCTCTATTCACCAATATTTAAATGTACCATGCATTTAGAATGTGAAATTATAAAAAAAAATTAATTAAATCACAAAAACATGAATATCAACAAATTAAATGAGAAAAAAATATTTAACTAACTTATACATCTGACAAAAAATATGTTACATCAAAATCAACCTAAAAAATCTACCAACAAGTGTGTTTATACATAAAACAACTCAAGTTAATTTCTAAAACGGAACTAAAAATTTTAAAAATTAAACTGATCGTAACACATTTATTGGACATGGTAGTAAAATTCCCTTCTCTCTTGCAGTACTTACCCACAAGTTCTGTTGCGCCGATTGACTTTATATCTCATTTGCCCAAAACCAAATTGGGTATCTCTCTTCGGAAAGTCGAAAGGATTTATCTCTCTCTCTCTCTCTTTCTCTCTCTCTCTCTCTCTCTCTATCACAAAGAAAACAGGATAGAAAGTAATTTGAAGGTGGAAAATTCAATACCCATATTTTTTTCCTTTTCTAGTTTCATTTCTTGGTTTGGTATGCGTTGTCAATTGTTCATATTCCACTGCATGTCTGCATTTGCTGTGAATTGCATTTCATGTGATTGCATGAGTAATTGATCAATTAGCTGGTTGAGCTTTTAAGCTGATAACGATATGTTTTTATTTATCTGAATGTTGATCACTTCTTGATGGGGTTTGATAATTTCCTGTGTAATTTTTTTGCCTTGGCTTCGGTTTGAAAAAAAAAAAAAAACACTTTCAATTGGAAGAGAAAGATCTTCGGTGGCATGCTAGGGAAATTAAGAGGAAACTAGCAATTCAGTTTGTGTTTTTTTTATGGTGGTTGTAATGCTGTTTGAAAAATTCCTCCATGAATTTTGCTGATGAGATACTGTTTCTATAAGGACTTGAACACATTACCCATGGGATGACAGCAAAATACTTCAGCAGTGAGTGCCTGCTACTGCTGATACCCTAGTCCTTACAAACGCAACATTGTTCTCCAACAACTTTGATTCTGGCATGTTGGCCTTTATTTGTTGAGTTGTGATGCACGTAAGTTGTTCTTACTTGTTTGATAGCTCCCGGCTTTATGATGACAAGATCCATCCCAATAGTTTGATCCTTAGTTGCGAGCAGTACGGGAGCGAGCGGGGAAATATAGAAGGGATCGCAAAAACGAATGTGTGTATATATTTTAGAAACAATATATCCTAAAATATGTACTTCAAAAGCACAGTCATTGTAGGGAATAAAATAATGAGATGAGTTCATCATAGGTGTAAGAAATGAACTAGTTTTATAATGGGTCTATTCGGCATAACGTTATTATTGGATTATTAAATTATGTTGTCCTAACTAGAACTTAATCTAGTCAAACCCGTATGGACTAAATTATTGTTGGTGTATTTTGACAGTGTTTAATGCAGGGTTTTGTTTGATTTGTGGAGGTAACCATATTTGGACTAAATTGTTCTTATTGCTAGGGGCACTTCCATTATCTCTCAAATCTTCGTCAGCGGGCCATGCGGCAAAAACGTTCAGAAAAGCTTTGCCTTAAGGCTGAATAATTTAGCCCAACTGAGCTGCAATGATTAGGTCTCCAATAAGAACTTAGGGTCAGCTTTGATTCCATGATGAGTGACCAAGAATCTAAGAAACTTATCAAAATCGAAGCCAAAGGCACATTTTTTAGCTTTGAGCTTCAGTTTGTGGGCTTTGAGAATATCAAAAATCGTCTGAAGGTTGGCCATGTGAGATCTTTCCTCCTTGCTTTGACTACCATATCGTCTATATATTCCTCCATAATGTCGTCAAGATGAGCTCCAAATATTTTGGTCACCATGCATTGGTAAGTTTCTCCGTATTCTTCAGGTTGAAGGGCATGACTCGGTAACAGAACAAGTCCCTCGGACTAATGAATGCGGTTGTCTCTCGGTCCAACTCATGCATGGCATTCTAATGGTATTCTTGATAAGCAATCATAAAACTCAATCGGGTATAGTCTTTAGGGCATGTGTAATTGAGGTTTGTGTAGTCAATGCATACCCTCCATTTGTCATTTTTCTTCTTAACAACAACGGTGTTGGCAAGCCAAGCAGGGTATTGTACCTCTTGTATCGCTTTGGCCTCCAATAGTCGATCCACCTCCTCAATCACTGCTTCTATGTGTGCTAGGGTCGAGCATCTGGCCTTCTAAATGATGGGGCAGTAAGCTGGATCCAAATTGAGATGGTTAGAAATAAAGTTTGGATCCACATTGTATGACATTTAGGCGAACACTTCAATATTCTGCTTCAAGAAACTGATCATCTCGACCCTCTTCCCTTCGGCCATGGAGGAAGCGAGCAAGAAATACCAATCCTTGGAGGACTCGTCGATCGACATGGTGACTAAGTTTTCCATTGGTTTTTTGCTAGCAACCATGTGGCGTTCTTCAGGACCAGAGCATTTGAAACCTCAACCCAATGCACCTGTTTGGAATTCACCTTGCTTTTTACTGTTGCAAGGTAGCATTTTTGGCTGCAAGTTGATCACCCAGAATTTCTTCTTGGCCATGGACATCAGGGTATCGGATTGCTTGATGGTAAGTAGATGCCAATGCCTTCATATGGTGGTGCCACATACAACCCACAATGGAGTTATAAGGGTTCGACACATCAACAATCACAAATTCACATTGTATGGTAATCTACCTGGATCAGACTGACAGCGAAATCTTTCCAATGGGTCAAACCAGAGCCCTATTAAAGCTAACTAGAGAGACTTCGGTCGGCTAAAGGTCGACCTTTGATAGGCCGAGCTTCTTCCAGAGAGAGTAATACATCACTTCGGCCGAGCTCCCTTGGTTGACTAGAATGCATCGGACGTAGCATGGTCCGACCCGAAGAGTGACTACCAAAGCATCATTATGGGATAACTGAACGCATTCAAGATCTCAATCAAAAAAGAAATTACCCTAGATAAAGTCGAGTCAGTTCTCAGTCTCTTTGACCAGCCCTCAATGCTCATTACTTCTTTCGTCGTTGTCGCCTGGTGCAACTCAGCTCTAAGATGCTCCTCAGCCATGGCATCAACCATGTCACAGGTCACGTTGATTGTTTAGACCTCTTCCAAACCACCTCAATTCTCTCTCCTTTGTGGCCCGACAACTGTTTACTCGATATCAATGTACTCCATAAGATGCCACTCGGCCACTAGCTTCTCCATGAATTCCTTGAATGACTTACCGCTGGTGGTCCATTGGCCCTGCTCCCGATGATAAGAACACCTCTTGCAAGGTGTTTTTGGCTTTTCTGATCCCCACCCAAGGCATTCAATGGCCACTAGAAGAACGACTCGGACTCAATCTTACGCAAAAGTAAGTGGATCAGCAGTGTAAAAACTATTAAAATTGCTACGAACTCATGGGGTCAGGGCCCTTTTTTTTTTTTTTGTTCGGATAACATTCACCCCCCCCCCCTTTTGACTTTTCTAGAGTTGTTGTTACCTTGTTTCGACTTCGACGTTGCTTGTTCAGATAACCTTGTCTCTAGTCTGGCCTCTTCCAGCTAGCAGTGCTTATTGATCGAACACATCAAGTCATCCATGTCTAAAGGGTTGGATAACATAAGATCCTCAAAGATTCAGCTCCTGTGGTCCAAGCCCAGCTTGAAAGACGTGGCTGCTATGGCTGGATTGCACCTTCAATTTCATTGTAGAGCTCCCAGTGCCAAGTTGTGTACTGCTAAAGAGGCTCATTGGCTAATTTTAGTAGGCTGAGCAAGGCAACGACCTCTTTCCTCTCCTGGTGCTCATAACAAATCGATCTAGGTAAGCGAGAGACAACTCCTTGAAGGAGGAGATGGAGGCTGTCTGTAGCTTATGAAACCATAAAAGGCCGAACTCACCTAAACTTGAAAGGAAAAGCATGCACGTCAAAGCGTTTGTGCTTTAGAGAGACATCATTTGGCAGAAGCATACCAAATGCGTGTAGGTGTCGGTCTTTGGGTCATACTTCTTGATCTTTGATGGGTTAAACCCATGAGGGGGTTTCATGGACCCAATCTCCCTAGAGAAGGATGAAATGAGCTATTCGTGAACGACATTGGAGTGCGACCTTGTCGGTTGAGCTGTTGATTCAGCCAATCTCCTCTGCTTGTACTCCAACTTCTCTTGAAGGTCCACTCAGTCATCATGATGCTCTATTCGGAGGGACTGTTCCCTCCGTTTCTCTAGCTTAGGTGACCTATCCCTAGGCCAGTCATGACCATCTTGTTGTCCTCCTATGCGCTTACTATCATCGTTGTGCTTGTGGTGCTCCAGCTGGCTCTCATGAGTGACCGTCTTGTTAATGGCCGGATCACAAGCGTAGATAGACAAAGAGCTATCAACTGTAGGCTTTTCAAGTCATAAGGGTGCTAGTACACGGGGTGTTACCAATGCTCATCACAAGGACACTGATCCAGCATAGGGCTTCGCTCATCACGGAATTTGCGTGTGACGCCCCAACCAGACTGTGGTGCTAGCTGTGAGGCCAGCGTCCGGAAGATGGAGTCTCAATAGGATGTTCAGATGGGTGGTCAAGGGTATCACATCGTTTGGTGGATGTAAGTTTAGTGGTATTTATAAGATTATGAACCTTCTTTATACAAGGCTTTTTAAAAGCCATGAGGATGTCAAAATCCATTGGAACTTCACAGTTAAGCATACTCGTCTTGGAGCAATCCAAGGATAGGTGACCTACTGGGAAGTCCATCGAGTTTGGGCAACCAAAGCGGATAGTATTGTACAAGGTGGGAGCGGGTCGTTACAAATAGTATCAGAGCCTGCACCAACCGAAAATGTGAAAAATCTCGGCCCCACACGAGGACGTGTGTTTCTAAGTGGGGGAGATTGTGATACCCTAGCCAGGCTATGGTGCTAGTTGTGAGGCCGGCGTCCGGGAGATAGAGTCTTAATAGTACGTTTGGATGGGTGGTCAAAGATACTACATCGCTTGGTGGATGTAAATTCGTTGGTATTTATAAGATTATGAACATTTTTTGTACAAGGCCTTTTAAAAGCCATGAAGGTACCAAAACTCATTGGAACTTCATAGTTAAGCGTGTTTGTCCTGGAGCAATCCAAGGATGGATGACCTACTGGGAAGTCCATGGAGTTTGGGCAACCAAAGCGGATAGTATTGTACAAGGTGGGAGCGGGTCGTTACATTGTGCCTTCCACCATCTTGGTGTCCGGGGTTGTCGGGTTCATGCAGTATGTCTTTGGCTTATATCCTCTTCTCAATCTGGCATTGTTTTGGAGTTAGTGACCTATAACTGCGATCGAGGTGTGCGCCAGAGCAAGATCCACCACTGAGAGCGGACCTCTGTACTGAGCCTGGTGGCCTCTTATTGGATGGTAAGGATGAGCCTATCCTTCAAATTCATCCTAGCTCCAACTTCTCAATGTAGGCTCGAGAGTGAGGATTCATGCCGGTGGTGTTTGGAGATGACAGAGAGTCGCGAGACCCACTATCGATGTGTTAAGGATCTATCACATCCTTGTCACGAGCAGTGAGAGTTCGGCCATCTTTATCGTCATGCATAACCCTAAGTAGCCAAAGGGAGACTTGGATTTCTGAATTTTAGGTGGAAGATACAGGGAACGAGAAGAAAGGACTCTTATTGTGGTCACCAATTGTGAAGTCCTTTAATCCAAGTTTCGTTCCAAACTGCCTTGATCCTTAAGCTCTTGAGTTTTTCAAGTACTGCAAAAGCCAACACGAGATAATTCTTATCTGCCGATGTTTAGCCGAGAAGCACTTTGATGCCTAAGTCAGATAGTGAACGAAAAAAATAAAAGAAAGTACTGAGTAGGGTTCGAGAGTGTGTACTGTACTTCTTACTCAAGAAGACCTTATATATTGAGCCTGACTTAAGCTCCAAGCCAATGTGTGCATGTGCAGAGCATGCTTCTTGATGACGTAGGTATAATTGAATTTCGTTATGATGTCACGTTTTGGTGTCTAGCTCAGATGTCACGTGTCGTGGCCGGGTGGAAGGTCTAGACCACATGGCATAGGTCAGTCTGTCGAGTCCTGACTTGGTCTAACCCAAACAAGGCATGCCCATGGACTGGGCTGTTGCGTGATGTCTCATGGGCTTGGTTGGGCTTCGGTCCAGCCCACGAAGCTATTGAACTGATGGGCTTAGCCCCAAACCTGGCAATGGTTTGACCCATTGATTCGTGTTGATCTAGCCCACTACGATACCATAAAGATAGATAAATCTCTTCTTGATCTTGTTATGAAGCAATTGGTGCCTCATGGTAAAAGTACACAACTTTTATTTTCAAGAGACTGTTTGGCACATGGATTGTTGGTTCTCCTCATGGCAATGATCGATTATACTATATTGATTAAACGTTTTCGGAGGGCTTAAATAGTCATATCCACAGTTAGCTAAGGAGATGAAAATTTTATTTCCGTTTCCTTTCTCCAATTGACAAGTCCAAGATCCAAATAGAGTATGATCAACCCAAAGAAATTCTTGGGCATTATACTGCATAATTACAGGACTGTAATCCTCGGTGATTTCAATCGTTATGCCAATGAATACAAGTAGACATTGACAATACCTTGTGAATACTACAATTTACATTTTCACACCTTGGGTGCCAACATTTTTTCCTTTCTCCCTAAACTCGTATTCTGCTTTACAAAGAAACAAACATAACCTTGCATCAGAAATGTTTTTGGACATTAGATTAATGTCTCAATCAAGCAAAGATTTCCTAATCCCTATAAAAGATACCATAATGATTTCCTAATACCTTACCTCAACTATAGGAAGGTACCATAATGATTGACATCTTGCGGGGGTATATACTGTGTGATTCTCAATTGCAAATTGCTTCTGCCTTTTAGGGTTGGAATACCATGATATAAATGGTGGCTAGAAATCTCAGTGTTTCCTTTGGAAGGTGAGCATGCCAATGAATGCTATTGCGCGAGTGACAATGCCTGCAAGAAGGAGGTAGGATATACACCGGCCCCAATCATTAACGTTATAGCCCATTTGCATGAGCGAACCACAACGAGTTATAAGCCACACTCCGGAATACCTAAAACGAAAGATAATTAGTATAATTTCGTTTTAAAATTCAAAATATTAAAGCAAAACACAAGTCCATATTTAACTTTCCAAAATACCCTAGAGGTCTACCCATAGGTTGATCATGCTAATCCTGGCCATTCGCGTGTTTCAATGTAATCAGCCTTGGATGAACGTTCCAACACAAATGAAACTCCATCTTGAAGATGACAACTATGCGGGTGCCTAAGGGTTTCTTGTCTCTCACTTCAAGCACCTAGGGTTTCTTTTCTCAGCATCCAACACTTTAAAGAATAGCCTATCTACTTATTTGCAAGGAAAAACTTTGAAATTAAGTCCTACAAGCACATAGGGTTTCTTGTCTCTCAGCATCCAACACCTTAAAGAATTGCCTATCTACTTATTTGCAAGGAAAAACTTTGAATAATGCTCAACATTTTCTACAATAGATCAATTCTCACAAGAAAAAAAACACCCTTGCAGTAATATCTGTGTACGAATAGTATAGGCATGAGCGCACCCACACCTCAACTGCTAGTTTTCGCAGTTAAATTCTTCTACCCAAGACTGTGTACTAGGGTGCACTTTTTTTGCATCTTAATTTTGTGTCTGGCGCTCTAACATCATGTTTGCAAAACAGGTTCCGGTGTTGTTGAGCCATTTCTCTTACTATTCTATAGTAGGGTTGGGCAAACAGTTATCCAATTGTAATGCAACGCCCAAAGCACAATTAATCAAGATATTGTATTCCTCCAAGCTGCCACTTACAGTTCACAGCAGCAAAGAGAATATAATGCTACAGTATTTGGATTTCTTATCCATGTTTTGTTTCTTTGAAATTTTGTCAACAGTATCCAGGTTTTCCAGGTTTGTCCGAAGAAGATAAAGGGTAATTATTCTATACCTTTCGGCATTTGCAATTACGAATGCTTCCAAGGCCCATTTCGGGTAGCACAGGTTTGCAATGTCCTTTACAAATGTACTACCTCCGGTTCGAGTTGCAACCAGAGTCAGAACCACAGGAAGAAGCACAGCACACTGTACAATGTGGAAGTATGTCATCAGCAGAAATGGTAAACCAATTGAAACTCCAATTAAAAAGCTTCAAAATATGTTGCTAACCAATTGGGATGGACCAGGGTCAAGGTAGATTGCCAGTAAATATCCTATGCCAGTAACACAGTACACAAGACATAACAGTACAACGTAATTATCAGTGAAAGAAGATCTAGGGTTGCTGAAGAAATAGAACATTGAGAGATACACTGCAGGCTTAATCACTGTAGTAAGATGGTCTATTGTGTCCTTGGAAAGAAAATGAGCCAGGCTGCTAATGCCAGAAGCACTCTCTCTCCAATATTGTAACTTGTCCCGAGAAAATGTTCTCAAAGCCGAAATTTTACATAGAAGAGCTGCAATAAAAACCAAAACCGAAACAAAAACAAATGAGATGGTATAAGGAAGAAAAACTTGTGCAATTAGACACTACATAATATTAGTTGCATTAACAATTAGATGAACCACTGTTTCCAATTTGGAAATCGCAAACAACATACACAAGTGCTAGAATAGAAAAGTTATTGATTTTGTAATCCAAATAAGTAGCATGAGAAGTTATAAATATAGAGGTGGCAAGAGTCAAGCAAGGTTTTTCCCGTACTTTAGAATTTCTTTATCCACGGAAATAATCAGAGCACTAAAAACTAGCCTGTGGAGTTTTAAACCGGGATCCCAAATTTTGCTACTTACACACGGCAATAATGGTGTAGGTATAACCAGGTGCTCCAAATGTTTCATCGCTTGCTTTATTCAGCGATCCTAAGCAGGCCCCAGCAAGTAACAAGATGAGAAAATCCACTGCTAGTATTCTAGCTTCTCGCAGTCCCTGCTTGACAACCCTGCAAATTTTTCCGGCACGCAGAATGTTAAAAACAGAAATTAAAAAAGACTCCAATAACAACCAACATACTCCCTGTTCCCACCGTTATCTGAATTGGATCATAATCAAAACATAAGATTTTGTACTTTATTGGTAAACTCCCCACATACAATTTGATATTACAGGGAAGGGAAAGTTGGCTGCTCATATCTTTTCACAAGTGCTAAACACAAGCCATCCAAATCTACTTCATAAATCTTACTGTCAAAGCCCGGTCAATGTTTTTGGATATATTAGCTCTACAGAAAGACTGAGAGGCACAACATTAATACAAGTACTCTCTTCAGGAAGTGTCCCATGAGAGAATAAGTAGTATTTGCAAGGGAACCTAGTGAATAATCTACCATATTTCCTCAAGAAAAATAAACCCTCGTAGACACAAATATTATTGATCAAAGAGACATAAAAAAAAAAGAATAAGTGAAATATAAAAATGAAAGATTCTTGAATATTTACCTCCCAAAGAAGTACTTGTACTGCATGAAAATCCCAGGGGTTCTGCGATTGGACAAATCCCTAGACCCCAAGAGATTGGGTTGTATGATATCGCGCTGAAGCTCGACATTACATCTGATATCCTGCCACACTTCTCCAGCAAAAGACTGCTCCCCAAGTACAGCAGATATCTGCTGCATATCGGGGGGCACCGGATAACCCTTATGAAGCATCCACCTCAAGGGAAGCTCTTTGGAAGTTATGCCTGAGCTTGTAGATGGCTTAACCATATCCTCCAAAACATCGATAAAATGGTCGGGAGGATTCACACGCTCTGGTACATTGATTCCAAGGCTTGCAAAATACTCTTCAACTTTCCTTACCGGTCCATGATATACTGTAAGGCCACCTTTGGCTAGAAGTATTATATCATCAAACATCTTAAACAAGGTGTAGCTGAAACAAGTACCAAGAAAGATAAAAAATTAATTTCAAACCCCTGGGAGTTGCGCAATACTGTAAAACTTGAATTTAAATTCAACTGTGGCAACTTAGGTGGTTGGACGAAGTCCGCCACCTCAGCATTTTTACTTGATGTCATTGTTCCATGGCACACTGCCACGTGTTCTGTAAATGTGTAGCTTGACCTTGCCCCATAACTAGAAAAAGACATTGACTTTGAACATTTTCCATGAATGCCATTGCCCATTCAATGCTCAGATACTTCTTGCTTGATTATACTTCCATAAGTTGTAATTGTAAAACTCCGTATTTCCTTCATATAAGGTTGTGAAAATATAAATCTGGGACTAGAACTTGAGCTTAGTGGAAGTGGCTGTCCTCCTAGGTTTTTTTGTAAGAGATTCAGGGTTCGAGCTTACGGAGGAGCAACCAATGCCAGTTGTACTGATCTCACTTACTTACCTGCTAACATCCTGTGGACTGCCCAAAAATAAACAGTGGATTACGAAATCCATATCAGTGCACGATATCAGTCCTGTTGCGATCAATAAAAGGATTTAGGAAGGCTTTCTTATTGAAGTCTGTGAACACTCAAAAGACACAAATGACTAGGAAGGTGAGCTTTTGTACTCATTCTTGAACCTGTCAGCAGAACATGCTGATGTACTCCGAAAAAAGTTATCATAACAGCATAAAAGCTTTCAAATGAAATGTCAAAATGGTCCAAGTTACATGTGTCGTCACACAGCTGGCAAGGAGAACGAACAGTGTCCCACAGATATGTTTTTGTTAAGATATTATTACCTAGGTTGGTGGACAACCATGCATAAATTGACCCCTTCAAGAGCTTCACGTCGAAGCGCTCTTAGAAGTAGATGGGAAGACGAGCTATCCAAACCCGAGGTGGGTTCATCTAGGATCAGAAGTGATGGTTCCATTACCAATTCAAGGCCAACATTTACTCGCTTCCTTTGGCCTCCTGATATTCCTCGCCTCTCTACTGTTCCAACCAAGGAATCCCGCACTGCTTGCAACCCCAAAGTCTCAATGACTCTTTCCATAATTAGAACCTTATCAGGCTTCAGCAAGTCTGCAGATAATCTTCAATAATTGGGTAAAAGAAGACCAATCAGCAGCAATCATGCTATGGATGTGTATAACAAAATATTCTGAAACTGGGGCATGGCATAGAAAAGGAAGACAGTGACGTATATAGCAGAATTCAGTGCAAGAATAACATGGTTGAAAATTGCTAGAGCAAATAGATCTAAGTTATAAACTCTGGTTTTGGTGGAACTTTTCTATCAATCGTCCATCCATCTTTAAGGAGGGTTTGATGAGATATTGTAGTCATTTACAAGCGCACACGTAGAATGAAGCACAAATATAGTTTTCAAAATGGTTAGAAATGGATTAAAAAAGCTTCATGGTAGAATAACACCAATGCATGAAGTTTAAAAAGAATCTATATAAAGAACCTTTGAAGGAGACTTACGAGGGCCTTCAAGAAGCATATGCGACAAAGACGTTATTTTGACTCTTCAAACTAAATCAAGTACCCTTGTTCAGAGATTTGACACCTAGTAATGGTTTGGGATGTGCCGTGTCTTTTCAATACTTCAAATCCAACAATTATGTTTGTTGCACAGTTGCTATAAAATGCGTAAAGAACTTGTTTTGACTGTATGGTACACGAAACACCCTTTCTATCCCACTGGATATACTAAAATATATAGAAATTACCTTTTTTGCAGAGTCCAGTCCATGTATATCTAGAAATTAGATGTTTGATGGGTGTAACGCTTAAACACAAGTCCATGTAACAGAGCTGTAGAACTAGCCTAGCTACAATGAGGATTGTAATATGGATATACAACATTGCAGCTCAACTGACAAAATGTTAAAGTAATTGCAGCTGGAATCTGCAATAGAACTCAATCTGACATACCTGCACCTAGCACTGAACCAGAGATTCTCCTCCACGGTCAAATTTCCATGCACGATATCATCTTGTGGCACAAAACCAATGATTTTTCTGTACGAGTGGATTGATTCGGTCTTCCCATTGATCAAAATTGAACCAGTCATCTTGCATCCAACTGTTTTCCCCGCCAAAGCAGCAAGGAGTGTTGTTTTCCCAGCCCCAGATGGACCCATGACAGCCGTAATGTGCCCGGGCACTATTTTCCCTGTAAGACACCTCAAAAGACGTTTGTTTTTTCCTTTCAGAGTAAGAGTAAGGTCTTTGAAGGAAACTTCAATTATGGGCCTTTTCCTAACTTCTGGATAGGTAGCCATTGAAATTACTCCTGAGAAGGTAAGGTTATCCTGCTGCATAGCTTTTTCTTTCTCTAGTTGACCATATGCATACTTGAAAATCTGACTCACAGAATGTATTTCTTTTTTCTTTGGCGTAGGTCTTTTCAACTTTTTATCTAGATCAACCTCAAAACTGTAATCATTGCAAATATCAGGACCCTCTTCAATTGCATGTATCCTCGCCACTCGGTCACTGGGTTTGGTCTTGTTTCCTCCATTTGCAGCAGATGACTGCTCTGAGGAACTCAAAATAATTGCACCCACAATGGGCTGTATGTAATCATCTGTCTCAACTTTAGTTTGACTCAACATCTTGAGTTCCTCAGGAGGTGTCACCATTTTTCTACAAGAAATTGTCCGAGATACCTGACTATACAAGCCACTAACATGCTTTTCAGCAGCATTTTTAGCAGATTTCCACCTCTCGCATGCCTCAGCATTCTCCCTCACACTTCTCGCTGCTGCCTCCCTGGAATTGGCACGTCTTCTTTCCCGAACGGTGAGAACTTGGTCAGAACAATTATAAATTGTAAGCAGGAGAGTAGCTAAAGCAGCCTGCATTACAAGTGAAGGGTCTGAGGATAGATAGAAAGAGACGGACACTTAGTCGGAGAGAATACTAAAGGTAAAGCGGCTAAACAGGTACAATATCTGGAGACACACAACTGAAATCGCAATATATTCCTCGTTGTTTGCGGAAGAGATTAACGTGAAGATAGTGGAAGCTATTAATACTAACTGTTAAATGTTTGCATGTAATCTCAAAACAAACACACTATGGTGACGGTGACGGTGACGGTGACGACACGTGCAAGTGATATTATTAGAACTATTAAACTACCGCAAATATGTATATGTACCATAGGAATCCAAACTGTATAATTTCTTTTTGTCTCCACAGCAAATCATATTTCCAAAATGTGTACTAGCCTTCAAACCCGCCAAGTACTTCATCAAGTTAGTGTTTTAAGTGTTTATCAGTACTTACTATAAACATAATTCCATATGCATGAATATTCTGATTTGCAGTGTTAGCTTTGCATGATGTCAACTTGAAGCACCCTGCAAGATTGACATTAATGATCATCAGACAGTCTAAGGAACCTGTAGCATAGAGGGCTAAGAAGTACAAAAACCAGGCAATAGATAATGGTTGGGTGGAGTGTGCAGTATATTATGCAGTAAATCACAAATCAAGAAACTTACGTTTCTCATACGTAGAACCCATCCTGCAGTAATGCCTGAAATTGCAAAAGGAAATAGGTAGCATAAGAAAAACAAAAGCGCAGATGCAGTAATTCTATTATTTACTGTGTAACATCCCTAAAATACTCACACTGTTTTCTCATAAACGTGATATGACAAATGATTGAAGGATGCAACAAACAAGAACACAGCCAAATATTGCAAGAATGGGGACAAGAATCAATACCCACTACTGCATTGGACCTTTTCGATACTTGTAGGACAATATGATCCTGCTGAACAGAAGACTTCACTACTACGACCAACATCTGCCCAGATGTTAGCTCCACCACAAGTATGATTCGGCTGTCCATGAGGCAGCTGGTACAGGTATCTGCAGAAACTCATCAGCCATCAATAGTAGATTTGGTTTACCATAGACCCATGCTTAGCAAGAAAAAGTCAGCTAACAACTTAACAAGTACAATATCAACTTACGGATCACACACTCCAGTAGCTTTGTTGACCGTTGCAAGCGGGCAATAGGAACCCAATGGGCAAGCTTCAGATAGAAAAATACAGGCAGCATCCCACAAAATAATCAGACATTTACCACTCAATAACTTAAAATTGACAACTCACACACAAATAAAAAGAAAGTAAGAAGCTTTAAATACTCACGAATCATGCATGTAAGACCCTGAGGGCAGAAAAATCCTTCACAGCAAGCCTGACAGTCAAAAGTTCTAGAGGGTATGTCCTTGGAATTTTTTATGTCAAATTCCTCATTTAGGGAAGCACTGCATGCCCAACCTGGCTCGCAACCAGGAACCCAAGAGGTTAGATTGCAGTTCTTGTTAGGCATACTTTCTGATCCGCTTCTAACTAAATTGTTGAAATATAACTTTGCTTCTGCTACTGTACACAAACGTCGTGAAATATCTCCTGTTGAACAAATTGTAACTATCATAAGACATTGTGAACAAGATAGGTTGGAAATTGCATGACTCACATGGTGGAAAAATAGAACTTTCGAAAAGATATTTTGGTATCGGGACTCAAACACCTTACAAGGTGCAGGTCCAAGTTTGGATACACCTATATTAGATACAAATTAAAAGAAAAATCGATAAATTCTGTTGAAATATGAATGCATTCAACGTAGAGGTACTCGGGAGGTGAAGAGTCGCTTCACACACGCCTAAAACACCTGATGTTATATCGATTTGTTCAGAAACTATCTATGTGAATATAAGTTACAAGTTTCGCACAAAGGGTTAGCTCTTTGAGTCATCCAAATTTTACGAACAAGGAAGCGCCTATACAATGGCAGCTTTAAAATTCACACGCGCAGTGACCGGGGTCGGGAGTCGGTGTTTGACTTTGAATTTAGTTTTGGCTTTGGACTCTTGACCTAATTCTTTTTATAAGAAAAGCAATTGGGCTCACTAGACCAGGTAAAGTGACTAGTTTTACCCAGAACTGGATCAATTGTAAAAATTCAAAACGTTTAACTTTCTTCCAGAGGATTAATAGAGCAATCAAGTTTGCATCCGTTGCAGACCTAAAAGGTTCTGTAGATGGCTTTTGTTAATGACTGAATTTAACCAGCATTGATAAACAAATTGATGATGCATACTGCAGTTGAAAGGTCTTTCAACATGTATATATATAGGCCTTTTGGTTCATCTTTAAACACAAAAAACCTATACAGTAATTTTGTGCACTCGCCATTCTTCTATTTTCGTTCACAGAGAGAGACTACATAAGTTTTGTTTGTTGGGACCGATCTGCTTGTGTTGTGCCTTTTTTATCCGAATCTGTATTTTGGGAGACAGACGTTAGTATAACCTTAAGCATAATCTGGTGAGACGGCAATTTTGTTTTAAAATCAGTATAAAATACAGACCGCGACTGTAACTCCATAGATCGAAATTCTTCGCTACAGAATATGTTTTTTCCTTCTATTTTTTATTTCCTGTGTTTAATTATTTCTTGTTTTTGTCTCCGTTCATATCTTTTTGTCATCTTAGACATGAACTGTTTTTTCAGTTTATTTATATTATTCTCTCACTATTACTAGTAACATCAGATAGAACTCATCGAACATATGGGCTAAGAAATCTGATGTTTTCGTGTTTTGCATCCTATTTTGATCTGGCTCATGGCTCCGGACCTTGGCTAAATAATATAATGGATGACCACATAACTATGTACAAAAGATGTTGCATATATCCAATCGTACTGTATCGGCCTTGAAGCGATACCGGACCATTAACATATCGTTACAACCATCGTACCGGTTTGTTCCAGCCAATGCTTTTTTATTTAAATTTAATTAATGATATTTTTAGATAATTAGACATAAGTTGAGACTAAAATTTTTTTTATGTTAATAATTTATTTTTAAGTTGTAAGACTTTATTTTATATATTTAATATAATTTTTTGTTAGAAAATATTATTTGAGAAATATAAATTAATTTTAACGATAAATTTGAAACAGTATACCGGTACACACCGATTCGAGTACATATTTTACAAGTAATAAAACCAATACACTCGTCAATATGAGATTAATCATTTTGGATATACCACGAGTCTCGGAAAACATACGATAAACTTCAATCTGACTAAACCCTAAAGAACATGAACAACTCAAATAAACTAGAAAAATCATAGCATCGGATCAACTTCAATAGGCTACGCAAATGAGACATGTAGACTATTTTAACTAGCAAGAACACTATTTTGTATCTCCAAAGCACAACCTAGTCAAATGGCTAGAAATTTTACGTCTTTGCATGTTTTTGGAGGCTAGGTATATTTTGTATCCAATCAATGAGTGCCACGTCATTAACTATCTCATCAAATATTTGTTAATTTAACTTTTCTGTACTTTAATTAGGAAAAATGCCCAATAGCCTTGAATGACTGAAAAATAAAAATTGAGCTTTTTTATGTACTTTTACTATGTAAAATTACTAGCATCTTCAAAATATTTTTGGGCATGATGTAGTACAAGATAATTTCTTATTTCACATAAGCCAAAAGAAAGCAAAGACCCAAAACACTTCATACCATTAGTTTTCTTACACAAAATTCCCTTAATCTATCGCTTAGTACCATTTAACTCCCTTAATCTTTTAATTGTCCTGATATACTTCCTGCTATTTTCAATTGTAATGATCGAATCGTTTTTTTGTGACGCTATTAGAAAAGAAAATGTTTAGTACGCACGTGAGTTGTGAGCTGCACTTGAGCTTGTATTCCCTGTTTTACCCTCTATTCATCCCTTCCCCGTTTCTTTCTCTGTTCGATTACGGCTTTCTTCCTTGTCTCACTTATTTGACCTCTCAACTATTTGGGCGATTGGAACAATTAGAAGTTTTACCCCCTCTACCACTGTTGTTTTGCTTTCTTCCCTTCACCTATTTGGCATATCTCTTGCAATTTTGTATAGACAAAAGAGGCCAACTATGGGGAAAAATCTTCCACGGCTACATGCTCCGGAACAGCCTCTCGGCTAATACCTTCCTGTCCAACCGCCTCGTTGAGTTCTATTCTAAATGTTGTGATACAAGTACTGCATGTCACTTATTCGATAGAATGCCGAACAGAAACATTTATTCTTGGCACGCCATGTTAGATGGATATTGTAAAGCCAGGAAGTTGGTAGATGCACATGAAGTATTTGCAGCAATACATGGCCTCACTGTTGTTAAACTTGGTTTTGAGAGAGACGTTCAAGTTGATTAATTCATTGCTGGACATGCATGCAAAGAAATTAGTGTTGTTTCTTGGAACATCATGATTGGTGGGTATGGCAGAAGCATTATACTGAGAAGGCCCTGAATTATATGCATGGGATGCTGTCTCAGGGGCTGTGAACCAGAGATGGAAGAGGGTTTCTCTCATTTCTTAAAAAAAATGATTGTTTTGTATTCCTTGTTTTAATCCCACTGATTTGGGGGGTTTTTAGGCCTTCTCAACGAGGGTCAGTTTGGTAAAAAATCGAACACTGTTAACATCGTTTCTCTTTCGTTACAATTGGAAACATCAAGAGGTATATTAGGACAATTAGAGGGTTAAGAGGGTTAAATGATACTGAGCAATAGATTAAGGGGGTTTTGTGTGAATTACCCTTTTTCTGAATGCAAGAATTCAGGAAGGTCAAGTTAGAAGAATAATTGAAAGTCCGGTCCCAATCAACATTCCTGAAAAGACAACAGAGCTTTGAAACATCACAAGGCAACTCATATATGTATGAGTATTGAGCAATACTACTAACATATCAAGTTATACATTATGCTTACGTGACGTCTACTAATTTTAACACATATCAAATTCATAGGATCTACTTTCACACTTTGTATGTAAAATGACATGTCACATAGGTATGATGTACCATTTGATTGTGTATAACTTGATGTGTTAGGAGTAGACTTATTCATGATCATTACACCAAAAGTCAAAAGCCGATACAAGTTGCAACTTCTAACGTAGAAGTTCCAATTATCCTACCATACCATATCATTTGGGTGGGCGAATGTACTAGAACAAACGATTTGTGGGGGGCTACATTATGTAATGAAAATAACAGTATCGTTCTATCTTGGAGAGGCAGATATTACAGTCTTCAAAAAGGAATCTTGGGTTGTATGTAATTTGAAAAGATCAATAACTAATAATTAATAATTCGACAACTAAAACTAAAAAGTGGTGTTTAGAAATGTTCCCTGCCCGTATCATTTAATTTTTTCCATCCTTTTCTCGGCAACCAAACAGGGAAAAGGATTAAAAGTCCGAATTTTAACTTAAGAATCCTTGAAGCTGGGATACGAATACTGCGTGAAGTTGGTAAATTCCAGTTAAACCTGTTTAAAAATTTTATCTAACAAATAATTGAAGGTTTAGCTCGACAAAGAGGTATTCTTGTGCACGGACATGTTACCGAACAGAAAATAATATATATGGTGACCTTAGAAAAATGGTAAAATAATAAAAATAATTTGAATACAAAATTTGTACTGAACTTGAATATCTCGGAATCAGTTCTAATCAGGCAATGATAAAGAAATCTTAGGCCAATTCAACTTATAATGAGAAGTCAATAATTGAATGAAATTCTAATTTAAAAGAATAGGATTATTTTATTAACCAATCAGTGAGTACTTTTAATCCGTTTCCAAGAAGAAATTAGAATTCGAATTATGGAGAAGCTTTATAAATAATAGCACACCCTCATGTTAAAAGTACGATTTATTTTTTATTAAGTACGGATTTAATTATCAGAGTGTTTTCTCACCTAGAAGTGAAGGGTCCTCTGAGAGTTTATTGTTTTACATGGACTAAATTTTCGAGCGAGTTAAAATGCAAGGGTGTTCGGTCATAACTAAGGTATTTAACTTTTCTTAAGAAATTTTACTCACCCATATTGCGCAAAACTACTGTTACAACTCATTTAACTTTCCTTGTGTTTTATTGGCAACCAAGTGAAGAAAAATGACTGAAGATTTTTAATTAACTTACAAATCCTTGATGCAAAAGCTGGCATTGTTGATGAATTGGCTGCTGAGAATTGTGGAGGTGAGCTCCAAGAGTTGGCGATGGATGATCTGTGTGAATAGCGGAAGAATCGTGGAGTTGTTGATTTGACTAGTGTCGTTGCCGCCAACTTGGCACTGTACGAGCTGTACTGAAAAAGTAACCAGAACAGCAATGGCCAGTGCGTAGCAGAAGTAAGAGTAGTTGGAAGGTCTTCTCATATCTAGAGCAACAACAATGGAATATCTTAGTGATCAATTGGTCGCTGAGATATTCCCAGTTCATTCAAGGATGACAACTATGGTTTGGAATTTTGTTGAAGAGTAAGAAGTTTCAATTATCAAGTTAGTCTTGTAGGAGATATATACTGGTAAAGTCCATGTATATAGATTCTTATGCCGTTGGGAATTATTTATTTTTGATATTGTTTAAAAAATAACAAGCGTGTTAGATGATCCAAATTGTGTATTGGATGATTTTAAACATATATAATCTTTGTTTGAAAACTTATGTATGTAACATCATATACCGTGCTCATTAAGCAATGAATGACATGTGTATAATGTTAACATATATCAATAGATATTTTATGAATATTAATACATCCGAATACGCCACTTAATATTTTTCATATATCTATATAAAGAGTGAGAGAGGGAGAGAGAAGAGAGAGAAGGTGAAGTTGAAAATGTCAAAGCTTTAATGTAGAATATAATATTTGAATAAGTTGTCACTCGGTTTGTTTAATTTATGATGTTTAAAAAAATCAAACCGTGTGATCCATTTATGATCACTCAATTAAAATACTCCTCCACATTTAAAATCCGGACAATTTATTTATCAACGCATCCTTTTCGTAATTAACCGTACTCCTAATAAAAGTGAAAATTTATTAAGTTCCAAAACAACACTTTAAGCGCTCTCTCTGTCACCTATTAATGTGGAATTGGTCCTCACAACAAAATATAATGAAAAGAGTTCTCCATACAAAGATTGTTTCAGTGTTGCAGTGAATAATATTTCCGAACAAGCGAGTTGCTTGCCGGCACAAAAATATTGGTTTTCTAGCCTCCCTCGAAAGGGTTTAAAATAAGAGCAATGCTACTAATACATCATGTTATAAATCAAGTTATACATTATATTTATGTGACATTCATTAATTTGAACACATATTAAAATTCATTAGATCCACTTTTATATGTTGTCTTATAATAATATGTCACGTAAATATGATGTACACTTTGATATGCACTTAACGTGTTAGTAGACTTATTCTTAAAATAAAGTGTTATTTAATAAAATTGAAAACTAAAAATTAAGCATTGAAACTTAATACTAAATTTTTTAAGCATAAAAACTATTTGTTAGGTATTAAAATTTAAGCACTGAATTAATTATGTTGTTTGATCTGCACAATTAGCTAAAGTTTAAAGTTTACTGATTTTTTAACTTATCTCTAAATAGGCCTTGCGACACACCAAACCCCGATTGATGTTGTAGGCGTCGTCGTGGTGGTTGTCGGAGGTAGTGAAGCGGTGGTTGGTACAGTAGTGGCGGTAGTAGTTAGCGGCGATAGTGGTTAGTGGTAGTGGTGGTGGTCGGCTTTGTGGTGGCAGTGGGTGACGGTGGTGGTTAGTGGCGGATGGTGATTAGTGGTGGTGGTGGTAGTTAGTGGCAGTGGTGATTTGTGTGGTGGCGCATTGTGGTGGTTAGTGACGGTGGCGAGTGACAATGGTGGTGGTGGTGGTGGTGGTTAGTGGCGGGTGGTGGTTAGTATGGTAGCGAATGATGGTGGCAGTGGTGGTTAGTATTGGTAGTCGGCAGTGTGGTGGTGGTGGGTTGCGGTGGTGGTAGTTAGTGATTGTGGTGGGTGGCAAGTGGTGGTTAGTGGCGATGGAGCATGGCAGGTGGTGGTGGTAGTGGTTAGTGGCGGCGGAGGGTGGTGGTAGTGGTTAGTGGTAGTGGTAGTGGTAGTGGTAGTTAGTGTCGTGGAGGGGGACGGTGGTGATTAGTGCTGGTAGCGGGTGGCAGTGCTGGTGGTGGGTGGCGATGGTGGTAGCGGTTGGTGGGTAGCGGTGGTAGTTAGTGGAGGTGGTCGGCAATGTGATAAATAGATTTTTTTAAAATTTTTTTTTAAGTGTGTTCAACTTTTTTTAATTAAGTATGGTTTTATGGGGATAGCTACTTAATTGTTTACTCTTTATTTTTACTGAAAATTTAATGTATTAAGTCTCTCAAAATTTCGTTATCGAACTGACTTAATACTCTTTTATTTAATATATTCTGTTTTAAGTGCTGAAACTAAATTATTAAACAACCCCTAAGTAGAATTCTATAGGACGCTTGTTAATGTTGTCACAAGTCATTTTAGTGTACGCTTTTCTCATGTTGCTTTGTCATATTTTTTAATACCGTAATAAATTATATGTATGTTTTCATAAAAAGAGAGAGAGAGAGAGAGAGAGAGAGACAGAGAGAGAAGACGTTGTAATATGGATGGACATTTTGGCCGAATGGCCGTGCAAGATTAAAAAGATGACCGTATGAAGCTACTTTTTTTTTTTTTGTTATTAAACTTCTGAAGTCTTAAAAATAAAGATCTTAGGTAACCTCTTAAAAAACTCAACTTCTATATGAACTTTTTTTTTTTTAATTCCTCATTTTTTGTTTTTGGTTTTTTATAAAAGATGGTGGTTTTTAGTCAAAAGCTAGAAAGTAATTTTGTAGCCTTTAGTGGTTTTGTTTTCATACTTGGTCTATTTTTTAAACTTTTTCAAAAAAAAATATCTCGCAGACATCCATATACAAAATAGAAAAGCATTGATCCTAAAAAACTAAATTCATTAGAAATGAAATGATTTTCACAAAGATTCCACTTTTTTAGACATTTCATACGTGAAGTCAAAGATCAAAATATTATTTTCCGACAATGAAAAAAGCACTACAATACAAACATCATAAACAATATGCATGCACACAGAAAAAAAACTCAAACAAATGATTGAAATTCTGAGGTAATTTAAATTTAATTATATTGCTAAGTTTTATTTTTATATGACAATTTATAAAAAAAAAGGTGAAGATCGTATACCAATTCTCGATTTTTTTGTCCATCTAATAAAAGCCAAAAGATATTAGCAAAATAATATTCCATACAAGTGTCCATAAAAAATAAAGGGTTCAAAAACAAGTAATTAAGCACATACTTTGTCATGTACACCTTGCATATACAAAGCATAAAAGAAACACCTCTAATAAAATCTATACAAAAATTAATGTCCATTCACTTCAAAGAATTAGATGGATTCCCATTCGCTTCAAAAATCAAATGGCTCCTGTATTTTCCTACAATTGGCAATATAAACGAAGGAGTATCATTTCACTCATTTGCTTAAAAGGAAAGTTCATTAAAAATAAGAGTATTTGTATTGCACGTCACCTAACAATACACGGAATTTAAGTCAATAGCGTTACGTGCATGATTTGTAATAACCCAAAAAAATGTAATAGAATTCATTTAATTTTAAGTATTATAATTGAGTCCCACACTGGTGTCGACGAGTCTCGCGAATGAATATTTTTCAGGATACAAAAATTATTAAAAGTAGAAATGAAATTGTGTAGAACGCTCAAAAGATCTAATCTAATATAGTTTATGTCTTTAATGCTAAATGAATGCCCTAGATTTTTTTGGTGTCAAAACATCTATTTATAGTTGAAATGGTATCTCATTCGAAGGACGTGGTGTCTTATTGGAGAGACACAATGGCTATTTAACGAACCCTTTAATCCGAACCGACACAATCTTAACCATAACTTAACCAAATTCAAATAGGTATTCATCCGTTCCAACCATATCCATACCTACGGGAAAAAAAAAAGGTTACGGGTCTGAAAAACTTAAGCGGTTCGATTCGAATAACAATTAATTCGGTCTAAATTGTCATTCCTAAGAACTATACTACTTTTTTGTTATTGTTTATTGTTTATTTTTATTATTATACATGTGTACTGTTTTTCTTCTTTTTAATGTTATTGGTTGGTGGTCTTCTACATCCTGTTCATGTTTAGTCTATTTTAAAAACAGTTCTTTCTATTACTCTATGTTTAGTTATTTGACAATGTTATCGAATAATGCTTATCAAATAACATTAATTTATCTAATAATAGTATCATATTACATTATCTAATAATGTTATCAAATAACATAAAAATTATTTTCAATATTTTTTTCTTGTTTTTAATCTATTTTAAGAACAATATTTTCTATTACTCTATATTTTATTAGCTAATAACATTATCAGATAACATTAATCTAGCTAACAGATATGTTGCTTGTTAAAGATATAAAAATATTATCGGATAATACTATCTGATAATATTATCAGTTAACATAATCATGTAACTACTTCATTTATTTTAAATTAATTGGTATTATACTCATTATCTTTTTTATCTTTTCTTCTTGATTTTTGTCAAGTTTAGGTTAAAATTTTTAGATTAATCATTTATATTAAAAAAAAATCTAACAATTATAAGATATGAGCAAAATATTAAAAAATTTATTAAATACGAAAAAAGTTCAAAAAAATTAATTATCAGATAAAGTTATCAGACGTGTTTTTGTTCTAATAGATAATTTTATTTGTTATAATAAAAATACAGATAAAATTATCTGATAATGTTATCAAATAACATTAATCAATCTTATAACATTATCCGATAATGCAAAAAAGGTATCAGATAAAGTTATTTGTTAATGTAAAAATATTATCAAATAAAGTTATCTGATAATGTTATTAGATAACATTATTAGATAAAGTTCACCAAAAAGTCTCATTCCCGAAGTATTACCCACCTTAAAAAATTTCAAGCAGAACTCTTTCACCTTTATTGGACTTGTTGAAATGTCTACACATCGCATCACAAAAGATATTTGTTCTTCATAACTGACATCTGGTGAGCAATTGAATATAATTGAAAAATATTTGACTTTTTTTTATTCGTGCAACAATTGCGTTCTTGATTTCACTTACCAATATGTGTATCAATTCGTTTTGAATTTTATAACTAAGATAATGGTAATAGATCTCACCCTTATCAATTTGCCGCAAATGCTCTTGCATTACTGGATGAATTCACCAATCATCTCAATCATGCTTAAAAATATTTCATTACTCTTTTCATAGATCTTCTCATTAATTCCACAAAATGGTAAGTTGTTATTCGCAAATGCTTTAACAACAACAATTTTCCTTAGTAACTCCCTTCAATGCTCTATCTCTTTATTGATTTGTTCTTGTACACTTTTATCAATTGTTTGATTATTCGCCAATTTTTTTCTATGTCAAATGTGGACCTATTTTTGGGACAGTGGCCTATTAAGCCTTGCCCAAGGGCCTGTCGTGGTTGAGTACAGAGCAACGATCGTCTATAATTTAGCTGTGTTCGCTTGTGCTTTTACAAATAAGTTCATAAAATATTAAAAAGTGTACTAAGAGTGGAGAAAAAATGCCAACTTTTACTTGGGTTTTTTGAATATTTCTTCATTATGCTTTCAAGTATATCTAATTTAATGTTTTAATAAAAAAACAAAAAGAGTTATAAAAATATTTAGAATTACAAAAAATATTGAACACTGCTTTACTGTCAATTGTTATCCTTGGTTTTGGACCACTGCAGAGATTCCTGTATATATAAGAAGCCTCAGGGAGGCTTCCGTAATTAACCCCGCTAAGAACCCTAATATTCACCCACTTACCTCCATAATAGCCCCTCCCTCCCTCCCTCCGACCGACCGATATAATGATGAAGAAGAAGAAGCAAAAGACCGCACAACCTCCGGCTACCACCGCCTTCGCTTCCACCTTCGCCGCGGTGGATATTAAGTCCCTTATTTGCAAGAACTCACTCTTCTTCGACAAGCTCATCGAACTCATCCCTGCCAAGTTCTACCTTCCCACCGATGACGACGCCAAGCCCTGGTTCCAAGGCCTCAAAAAATCAGCCAAAGAGGCCGCCAAGCTAAAAACCAGAGAAAACATCAAGAAATCCCGCCGCGACCGACTCGACCCCGAAAAGTCCCTAACCTCCACCCTCGATTTGCTCAAACAAAGCATTGAAAAGGAAAAACACAGTGGAAAATCGGTACGCGATCACAACGAGGACGAGCGCGACGATGTCAAACCGGTTGGGAATCTGGACGGCAGCGATCGGTCCGTCACCTACGAGGAGCTCCGGCATCGCCTCCACCGCCGGATCGAAGAGCTCCGAGGAAACCGTGGCGGTGGGGAGGCATGGAGGAGTGAGAAGAGAGAGAACCATCAGAGGAAGAGAAAGAGGGGTGATCAAGCTGAAGAGAAGAGTGATGGGGATGATAGAGGTGTTAATGTTGGGAAATCAGAGGTGGAAATTGAGAAGGACGTGACGGAGGCGACTAAAGGGATTGAATTTGGGAAAGTGAAGCTTGGAGGTGGGGAAGAGAGTGGAAGGAAGAAGAAGAAGTTATCTAAGGAAAAGGAGCTAGAAGTGGCAAAGAGGTTGGAGGAGGCGAAGAAAGACCCAGTCATGGCCAAGAAGCATTCGTGGAAGGCGGCCGTGAGCAGGGCGGCGGGGGCTAAGGTGCACGACGACCCGAAGTTGTTGAAGCAGAGTATGCACAAGGATAAGAGGAGGCATGAGAAGAACGTGGAAAAATGGAAGGAGAGGGTTGATAGTAGGGAGAAGGTGAAGGGGGAGAAGCAGCAGAAGAGGGCAGGAAATATAGCAGATAGGATTCACCAGAAGAAGATGAGGAAGATTGCGAAGAGAGAAAAGAAGCTCATGAGGCCGGGTTTTGAAGGGCGGAAAGAGGGTTACATTAATGAAAATTAAGGTCCCTTGTTCTGTTTAATTATGTTTATGCTTTTGTATTTTCGTTCAAAGTTATCATTTTTGTTGATCTATGCATGAGTGGTTGATGAACTTTCATTTCATATATGGTTTTAATGGATAGATGTTGTTTGGAGGTTAACACATAGCTGATTGCTTACCAATGTGGTCATGAACTGAGATAACTTCTGATGTCTATGAAGCATTCAATTTCCTGATCTTAGTTTTTGTTCCTGTCGATGTTTCAAATTTTTTGGAAGTTGAAATTTATGGAAACCAATGTAAGGGAGCTAAGACATCTCATGTGGCGATGCAAAAATGTTTGTGTTTAAGAGTGGAAGTTCCAAATATATTGTCATCGGGGTCTATGAAGTGCATGTCGGCTTGTTGTCATGGTTCTTATGGTTTGCCCAAAGTGTATCTTTCTCTCTTGTAGATGGCTGTGGAAGGTGTGCTGAAATACCAAGACAAAGAATACTAAAATGAAATAAGTTTGGCTTCCCTCTAAGTTTCAGTTAGCAACAGGGCTTGATGTCAGCATAACTTTAGCTTATTCTTTGCTTTCTATAGTAGATACATTCAGCTTAAGATTCTCTTTTTGGTTGTCAGTCTGACCTAAAGTCAGTGTATAATTCGTATAACTGTTCTAGTATATTACTTTTAAGGTGCTGTTATCTGTCCCAAATCCCTCTACCTTCGGCTATTTGAGTGTAGGGAGAAGATGGATTAAGAGGAGCTGAAAAGTAGGGAAAAATACAGCAGAGATGACTGATCGGAAGATTTCTAAGGAAGATTGCAAAGAGAGAGTTAGCTCAAGTAGCCGGGGTTAGAATGAAGGAACAAGGGTTGCACTGATCTAGGTTAAGGCGCATCCAGTTTTGAAGCTTATGGGTATTTGTTTGTTTGCAGAGATCTTATCTAGGGCGGAGAGTCGTTTTCTTGCAGGAATTTTGCTTTGATATAGAAGTCACACATCTCAATGAATAGATGCTGGTTGGAGGTTAAGAATTAGTTTATAGTAGGCCCATATTTTACTGAAATACTATATGTCCCTATAACGTTCCAAGTCGAGCCTTGCTTGTTGGGTAGTGAGGGAACGTTGGATGAACATTATCATCAGCCGTGATGGATCCCAGGCTCATAGATAAGCATATAGCTAGCGTTCGTTACCCGCATGTCTCAGCAATCACGATTCAAATCCTGGCCACTCCCATTTATTAGCTTCTAGAAATCTTCAGTTTTTCTTTTAACGTATTGTTTGGGGTGTTTGATCCAAGTATTTATCAAGACTGGCAAACTTCACACATAAGGAAACAAATTGTTTTTTGAGTTTTATAATTTTGGGATTTCAGAATGCTTGGTTATATGTTTTCTAATTTTGACCAAACATTGGGGTTAAATTTTGTACGGTAGATGTTGAAATGATTAATGTCTCCTGTTTGAGATGTGTATTAGCTTGTCATCTAAACTCTGATGCAGTCAGCTCCTTTTTGCTAATATGAAGGTTGGATTTCCAAACATAATTTGCATTCTCCATGTGTGAGTTGTACTATTATGTTTTGCCGGCATGGTTTGTGCCTTCTCTTCATGTGAAGATGTAAAGGTCCCGTGATTGCCAATATGAACAAAAGATATAGAAACCGTAGACTGTCTCCATTTATTAGTACTAAAACAGGTTGGCCAAGGAGCTTAAGCATGGTTACACCTCCGTCCATGTCAAACACTTCGCACCTCCGCCCATGTCGAACTCTTGGCACCTCCACCCATGTTGAACTCTTGGTTGTTAACACATGCATCAAAACGTTCACTTCTGATGAACTATATCAGCGATCTGCGCTAGTAGTGTTGTAGTCATTGCAATACTGATAACCAACATGGTGCTAGTATTACCTACCCCAAAAATGAAAACTAAAAAGCATGTAGACTAAATTCTTCCTGACAATTTGACTATGTGATTGTAAACATCTACGGATGATATGTTCTTCCTTTTCCAGCAAGTGGTAATATTGAATGTTGCATTCTTGATGAAATGCATGTATTGTCTCCATTGCGTCTCCTCTCTCTTATTGATTAGCTCAATTTCACCATCTCTTTATCCTTGGGCAGGCACAAAATTCTAGCACTGAACTTTTGTACATCTTTATGTTTTCTTTGCGTCCCTCGCACCATTGTGATGTCCATGAGATTCCTTCACCTCCCTTTTTTTTTGATAGCTGAGGTATCCGACCGGCTTTAGGATTACTCCCAATCTAATGCCGACTAGTCCCAACCTAATGCCGACTAGTCCTCGGGGGGACCATTCTCATTGTTCACTTGCGGGCAGGCTGCAAACGAACCGAGCTGTTCGCGAGCTCGACTCGGCTTGAGAAGGGCTCGATTTGGCTTGGCTCATTCAGTCAACAAGCTGAGCTCGAGCTCAAATTTTAGGCTCATTTTGTAAACAAGCCGAGCTTGAGTCTTGAAAGCTCGACTCGGCTCGTAAAAACTCGGCTCGTTTTAAAGGCTCGACTCGTTTAAAGAGGCTTATTAAGTAAATAAGCTTAGTTTAGCTCGGCTCGTTTACAAACAAGCTGAGCTCGAGTTCGAATTTTTGGCTCGTTTAGTTAACAAACCGAGCTCGAGCACTCCAAAGTTTGGCTCGGCTCATTTGCAGCCCTACTTGCGGGGCCCCCAATTAAAGACAGGGTATTTTGTCCTGTATGGACTGGTCCCGATAGAGTTGATAATACTTGAGAAGTTTCGAACTTGAGACCTAGGAAGGAGCATACTTTTAAGTCCTAAGTCTTGACTACCAGACCAACCCATTGGGAATAGACTATAGTCTACACGTTCACATGAGTGGCTTTGAATAGACTCTAGTCTGCACGTTCACCTTATGATTTTTATTGGAGAACTCTCCTCAGTTCTTTGTTATTGCCAATTATGAAGCCATCTCAGACAAAGGTCTGCAGTAGTACTGAAGTCCCCAATAGTTATGGCTTATGAACTTAATAAAATTGCTAGCTCCTTCACCTTCGAGGGAACACAAGAATCGTTTCTTCGTCTTTGGAGGGGTAGTGCTGTTGTCAAAACAGATATATTAGGTAAACTAGGGTTTCTCATGGACCCATTTTTATATATACAGATGTAGATATGCACATATATAACACAAGCGCCGATACCTGTACCATGGGAATACAAAATCTCCTCATTGAATTATGATTTCTCCATCAAGTATGGGAGCACATAATTCTTTCATTGATTTATGATTTCATATTAGACGTGAGAATTTTATTAAGAAAGTTTTAAAGTGAAGGAAGTTTGAAGGCTATTTTCCAGTAATAAGCTGGACACTGTTTTGTTTTTTCTACTAGTTTTTTTTTGAATGAAGACTTGGTGCATGGACTACGGGTGATTGCTATACAGGTAGATATAGATAGATATAATAGATAGATTTCACTTGGGTAGAATTCTCGTCGTGTTATTCATGCTCATAGTAATTGGTTTGAATGGTTTGCACATCTGTTCATCTAATTGATTGTAAATAAACTGAGCAGTTTATGAGCTTCGATTTAAGTTAATGAATGAGGTCGAGCTAGACTTTTGAATTCTTTTTGACAATTGAGCCGAGCTTGAGTAAGTTGAAGCTCAATTCTATTTGCAAACTCGATAAGGGTTCAAATCATTGGAATTAATATTTTGATATACTAAGTTCTAAACAAAAAAAGTACATTTCATGAGAAGGGGTGAGTGGCAGTAATTAACAATCTGACCTAATAAGCTGCAGGCATATCAATGATTAAGCTAATACCCATTTGTCCACCATTGTAGTGCAACGCGATAAGCGCTTTAGAAATATCATCTTTTAAATTCTAACGTACAATTATAGTGCAACTCGATAGACCCTTTAGTAATATCATCTTTTGAATTCAAATTGTTTATTTTATAAAATTCATGAGGTATTTTGTTAACATGAAAAATCAGAGTAATTAGAAACATTTAATGTCACGATCGAAGGAGATTTATTTACTAGTTTAATTGTTGAATTAAACTAATCAGTTATTTTTTTTGAAAAAACATGGAATCATTCACGTGAATATCAATATTAGATTAATCTGATTTAAATTAATAATCGAATGGTGAGCTGCACTATAGTTTCGTTACGCGTTTATAGTTTGTTTGTTAGCATCCAATGGAGCTGGATATATGTTGGCCCAGATAATACAATCTTGCGTAAAAGAAATTCAGGAGTAGTTGTATTATTTTGGACCTTGGATAAGTTATCCAGGTATATATCTCCTTTGTGGTGTCTTATACATGGGTAGGGTTTTAGATATCCATATTTTATCTGGGTGTTAATATTATTGTTTTTGTCCTGAAAAAGTACCAAAGTCTTTAACGATACATAGGATTAAAATCAAAGAAAGAAGAAGAACCAAAGCCTTTGACGATACAGCGAAACCAGAGAGAGAAGAGAAGGACTGAGCGACTTTTCGATCTAGTCTCCAACAATCAATTTTTCTTTTCATCGTTGGCCTACGACTACTCTTGGCATTCAGACAAGAGAAGAGAAAACCCTAAATACAGATCGGTTTTCGTTTGAGACATTGAGTGTTCTGAATTTTGTTTTGGTTTTGAGGGTTTAATTATTTCGACTACGTTTCGGTGTCTTATTATCCTTTTGATTTTCGCTATTGTTTAAAGTCTTGCAATTAGAGAAGTCCTTATCTGGTTTCATCCCACTCACCAAATTCCCCATTGACAATAATTTGTTGAGGAATCCTAAAATGTCCCCTTCACAACTTGCTCTTTTTCAAACGGTGAATCTTGCTCTCACATCTCTGTTCTCAAACACAAAATTCTCACAAGTTTCTCACAGCAAAAGACAAGTGGACTGCCTTTTCCTAAATAAACATACATATGAAGAAAGTTACCAGTAAATCAAATGGAAGTTGAAAAATAATCAAGAAAATCACTAGTAACAACAAAAGAGTTGTATAAGGGTAAAATAGAAAATTATCACAATATAACATTATCCACTCTCATCAACTACAAAAACAAAGCAATCATATATATATATATATATATATATATATATAATCGTAACTTTTTAATAGCTCATCTATTTTTTTTTTGACATTTGACTTGATACAACCAAATAGAAAATCGAATTGAAACCGAAATAATTTGATTTTGTACATATTTATTTGATTCAATAAGGGTTATACTTCCTAAAGCAAGTTTATGCCATTTCATATTTATTTGATTCAAAATAAAAATAAAAATTTCATATAAGCAAAATTTAATTTTTAAGTGTTGTAAAATATTTATTTGTTAGTTTACACTTTAAGGTAATAGTAACACCACAAATTTCTTTTTTTTTTTTTGTAAATAATGATGTCATATTTAACATTTTTCGGAAATTACGTCTTACTCTAATTGAGATTTTTAACTTATATTTTGTTAAATTGATTTGATTGAAAAAAAAATGGTAATTAGAATAATTTCTCTTATTGTTTGGTATATAAAATCGTTAAAAACAATTTAAGTGAAGATGAGATGGTCTAGTGGTAAAATTGTTTGATTATAAAATTCTGGTCGAGGGTTTGGAACCCAGAAAAAGTGTATTTTTTTGTCTTTTAAAAGCCCATGAATTTTTTGTTTATGGCCCGAAATTGGCCGTCCAAGACGGTGGCTTGACGGGTCTATATCTTTTGTTTGGTAGTGTTACTCGACACACTCTTTTGCCACTATTTTGTCGCAAATTTGTAAGGTTATAAGTAAAAAAAAATGTGGGATTAGTCCTACTAGTCAAGGTGCACTAAGGTTTGAGATTTAGTGGTTTGTTCTCTTATTAAGTTTTCACGTTTGAAACATCCCATATAATATCAGCTCTTATAGGGTCAGTTTGAATAATTTTGTTTTGATTTTAATTGGGATTCCCACAATGATAAGATTAGTCTTATAGAAATTAGTTTAATTTGAAATACGCGTAAACTGACCCACACACCATGAGTTATAAGATAAAAACAAATATTGGTCATTGTTGAAACCAATGTTCAAGAGAGCTGTAGAAGGATCTTTGCCTTTTCTTTTGAGATTTGAAGCCTTTCGGTCTCCTCTTCCAGTTTGGATAGGAGTGGTTCAACGAAACTCAATACGAGTTGTGCACATAGTCCGAATTCTTCTGGTTTTGTAAGAGTTCGAGAACTGAATCATTACTTATAGTTTTATAAAATTAAGTATCGTCTCCAAATTAAAAGTCCCGTGGACCAAATCAATCCGTAAATCACAATTCGGTTCTGATTTGATTCACGATTTCACCCCTAACTTAGACTGCACAAAATAACTTTTGCTAATTACCACTTTTACTCTCACTAATTGTTCGAGGAAAAAGAATCACATATCTATAACTTAGCTTGCCACAAGTGTTAATGAAATTTGGAAAAAAATGTACAAATAATGGATTCACTTATAATAAAATTTCCATTTCACAATTTAGTAATGTTTGAACAAATGAAAAAAAAAAACTTAGAATGTAGATAACGAGGGAGAAATTAAGAAAAATAGATATATGTCGAAAAAATCATTCTTTAATTACTGGAAAAACAAGAATTTAGATAAGTATAATCTTGTAGATACATATATGTATGTGCATAGTTATATAGTATACATGAACAACCTGTTTCGATTAGTTCCATTAAAAAATTATGGACAAAATTGTATATCACGGTTCTTAAATTTTTTTATAGGACGGACAATTAATCCATTTTTTTGGACCAAGACATACGGTTAGTCTAAGAACTGTCCCGAGATCATAATTCAATTATTTGAATTATGGAATATTGGGGATTTAGGGTTAATTTTGTAATTTTTGTAATATTCCAGGGTTATTGTGAGTATTAAATAAATTTTAGGAATAAAGTGTAATTTATAAATTTTTCAATATAAAATTAAAATTTTCAATATAAAACTAAATTACGAAAATCTGAGAGAGAAAGAGAGGAGAGAGAGAGAGAGAGAGAGAGAGAGAACATCCATAGGCATTTAATCAAGTATGAGAGCAAACCGTTCCGAATTCTCGAATAATGCAATGAGAAAGCATCAAACCAATATCGAAAATAGAGATCGAGCTAGGCGCTAATGTAATTCAAGGACGAATCGAGCGGATTACGGTGCGCTAGGGCTTGGAGGATCGTCGAATTTGAGATAAGTTTCACTGTAAACTAGAGTTTAGAGTAGTTTACAACGTTTTGTATCGTATTTTTAATGTTATTCTGTACAATATGTGATGTTCGATTCATTGCATGAGAGGCCGTTCGTATCATAGCTACATGTTTGTAGATTTCATGAAACCCTAAGCCTGACTGGTTAGGCTATACCTTTAACCGGTCATGAGTGTTTTATAAAATTCCTAGAATTCAAGGCTGATCGGTTAGGGGTCATCCTAACCGGTTAGGTTAGGACAGAAGTGATTCCAAATTGTTTCAGTGGTAGACCCCGACCGGTCAAAGAGTGATTGTAACCAGTCAGGATTGATGAAATACCTTTTAATTTCTCGAGACGAATGGTAACCAGTTAGAGAGTGTCCTAACTGGTTAGGCTTTTCTTAAGTTCTTCCAGTGTTGATTTCTAACTGGTCAGGATGATGCCTTAATCGACTAGGCTTGTATCCAACTTACTTTAGTGTTAAACCTGGACAGGCTAGGACTCTACATAACTAGTTACGAAGGTTATTTTCCTAAACTAACGCCAATGAGTAGATATTTTGGAATTACTTGGATGTGTTGATTTTAAATTGACATTGTGACGCTTGCATGATCATGTGATAATGCTTGGAGTTCATACACACGGTCATGGTTGGTCGGGAATTTCTTGATTTTGTGCTTGTCTGATTCCATCGGTACTAATTAGCAAAAGGTAACTAGGTGAGGGGTTACTCGTTGATGCTAGTTTGAGAACTAGACTAGGAGTTAGAGTCCCTTGGTGAAAGGCCGTAAATGTTTCCGAATTTGGGTGATCCCGTCGGTGATACTCCGTGAACTCAACATAGGGGTTAAAGTTCCTCGGTGCAAGTCCGTAAATTTCACCCGATTCAAGTCTGAGGGTTGCGCTGGTTCAAGTCCGGGTAAGATAAGTTGCCTTTGTGGCATGAGATGCATGTATTGTTATAAATATTACGATTTATCAAATCTTTTACAATCTGTATATTTTTGTATGGACCAAAATAATGCATTTTGGTGCAAGATATTTTATACTATTTTAAACTTGTGTTGATCATGCATCATGTACGAGCTTCGGCTTTTGTGTTGTATTTAACCCATGTTCAGAGGCCAATGTTAGCCCCAATGATGACATCAACCTCATTCTCAGCAACAACTTCATCCTCATGGACAAGGGGTGTTCAACAACAATTTCTTTCTTCTCGGCCTCAACTAGGTCCTTAGCAGTAGTAGTTTGGGATTGAGGGGTCTTTGAGGGAGAGGGAGCTATCTCGGTAGCGTCCTCTCCAGCATCAAATTCATTAATAAAATGCTAGAGTAGAGAGGAGAATTCTTGGAGCTATCTTCCATTCGAAAGTAAAAGCCTTCTCTTGGATGTTAGGGAGTTTGACTTTTTCATAATGATCCGCAGCAATGGCTATGCCTTTCTTTTGAGCAATATTGTAGTCTTCAAAAAGTTGCTCGAATAGCATTCTGAGCTCTTCAACACGTTGTTTCTCCTTAGCCAATTCCTTTCCTAATTCAGCAATCTGATTTTCAACATCAATAGATCTTCTCAGGTTGACTGAAGTAGCTTCCAATGTGTCATTTGCCTTTCTTCGCCACTCAACCGAGTTGACCTAGCTGATTCTGTTACTTTTGTCCTTCTCGGCAAATCTATCCATCACCACAGTAGCTCTCTAGATGGTCTGCCGGGTAAGAACAAATGGTAAGTAAGAAAAAATTGAATGAACTACAAAGATAGGCAAGGAGACTTACTACAAGAGTGTAGGTAAGCATAGACCCAATCAATGAGTCATCGCCAATATTTTTCAAAGTTTCTATATCCTTGGGCAAGAGAGTAGCTTCAGCCACAACTCGGGCAATCTTAAAGCTTTTCATAGAATTCCTAACAGTGGCAGGGCAACCCCCAGCGAGTGAGATCTTAGGATCCCAAGCTTCTACTTCGTCAACTCTAATGAGTTTAGATGGCAGTGCGCCATATATTTTCTGAGTCCCCTTTTTTCCCGAGGAGGGGAAACTTCAACGTTAATATTGATTGGAGAAATGTTGGTTGAGGTAAGAGCTAGTGGAGGGTCTTGGGTCTCAGGTGGGGGTGGGGTCTTCTTCTTCGGTTTCCTTTTAACCCTTTGAGATTCAATCTCTCAATAAGGGGAGTGCAACTCGATCAGGTTCTCTCAAGAAGGGGAGTGCAATTTCTTTAGGCATTGTGTCTTCAATCTACTCTTCAAAAGCAGTGGCATGGACAGGAGGTCTGATGTAAGCCCAATAGCTCGGGTTATATAAAAGGCAAGACCTTTGGAGCACAACCTAAATCGCTTCGTTCCTTGGGTTTGGTGCAGCCAGTTTGGTTGCAACCTTGTGTCTTCCCTTGCTGCAATTGACAACTAAAAGCACAGACGACAAACAAACAAGCGATCAGAATAATAGCCGAAGTAAGAAGTCGAAGAAAATAAAAATAGAAAAGTACTAACGAGGCTTCCTAAATCCTCTGGGGATGCTTAGTCTTTGATTCTCAGGTTCATTGGGTTCAAACTTCTAGTTACTCACTATGACTAGAAAGTCGTCATTGTTTCCTTGATTGGAGTCATAAAGATGGGGTAATAATCCTTTTTTGGCCTTTGCGGATTTGCAAATGGCATATCAGTGTGAGATTTAACCATGCCATAGTTAAATTGAATATCCCAGAGTCTTAAGTCGGTTCCTATGATTTTGTTGAGTTCAACTATGGACATTACTATTCTGAAGGTGTTAATTAATATTTGCATTGCTGTAAGTCGATAGTTGTCGCGCCCGGAAATTTCCTCGGCCCCCCTCGCGAATGATGAATTGTCGAACGGGGCTGAATTATTTCTTGACTTGATATGCGACGGAAAATAAAAATTGTTTAACAGCTGGGACTTATTTAAAACTCAGAGTCGCCACTTGACATGAAGTTTGGGTGTGTCAAGTCACCGT
>JABCMJ010025205.1:0-19185 GCA_014822125.1 Arbutus unedo | reverse complement strand
GAAAACATTACAAAATATATTGTTATTGGCATACATTCGTTAACTATTTCAATAATAGGAACACATATGACAACAATTCCCCTTTTCACTTGAACATTATAACCAGCATTTCGAGAATGAGGCACACCAATAACCCCTTCGTGAATAGCTTGGAGTACTCCAATTGTTGGTGAAGATTCATAACCTCTCTATGAAGTGGTCCAACATCATCACTGACATTGGAAGAACTTACATCGTAACATATGCTACCTGAACAACTGCCTCACCCCTCAAGGAGACATTAGTTAAAGAATCCACACCTCTCTCTATGTGGCTTAGGACATCTAAAATACAATTCTCCTTCAACGCCTTTTTTGATTCAAAGTTCAGCCGTCATGCCACATCGGCAAATTCTTGGTTTATACACGAGTTTGAGGGTGCTAGCAATCCCTTTGTTGGCCTCATTATCGGCATGGTAATGATAACTATTCTTGGACGACATTTTCTTCATAAAAATATGTGTGCATCAACAATTTGGACGGTAATAAAATGCAATCTAATTCAAGATTCCAAAGATCATGGTCAAGAATATAGATCAATTTAAATGATGCACTTGGTTAGATGTGATTTAATTACTAAAGGGACTGAAGTGGAGTGGTTCAATGAAATAATACCAAGAAAATATTTTGTAAGAGACATGCCTTTTAATACAAACAACTCACGGTTCTTGCAAAGCCTTTGTGCATCCAATATAGCTACCCATGTGTCCATGATAAAAAAAATGTTAAAGTGTACACTTTAAGAGAGTGGAAATGCAGCTACCCATGTACACTCTAAAGTGTATTATGGATTTGTTGTTTACCACTCCCTGTGTGGGTCAGCAGTAACATGTGTGGGGTAGTGTTAGAGTTGGATGCTTTAACAGTGACTAAGGATCATTGTCATGAGAATTGGCACGAAAACATTGAACTCTTTACAAATTGAAAGCACAATTTCTTAGATATTTTGACATGTCTAATGTAATGTAGTACATTTGTGTTTTTAGGAGATGCTCGTGAAATAATGAACAAAAGGTCCATACTTGAAAAATTCACAGTTAGAAATGCTTTTATGTGAGCGCTTGCTTGTAGGTCTTTGTAATTTCAAATTGCTGTCAGAATGACCAATCGACAATTGTATCTATCCATGTACACAGAATTCAATTCACATAACGAATAAATTGTCTATTTCTAGGTGCTAACTTTATTGTTGCTCAAGGTCATGATAGATAATATATGCTACTGATTCTACTCCTCACTGTTTCTAATTGTTGTTCTAGTTGCTTCACTTTGCACAGGGATATGACATTAATTTTCTTATTACAAACTATCACTGTGAGGAGATGCAGAAGTAGAAGCTCATTGGTTTTATTGTGCAATTCATGGAGGCAAGATACATATTGTATCTTAAAACTCACCATTTTTTTTTAGTACACACATGGACTTCTAGTTAATGGTCTAAAGAGACAAACAAGAAGAAAAAGTAAAAATAAAAGAAGTTTATTCCTAATAAAAAAATTCTAAAGCAAGCTAAGCATCTTTAAATAAAAAGGAAAGAAATAAAAAAAAACCATATAGAAACCAAAAACCAAGTTATTAGTTATCAGTTATCCACTGACAGTACAAAAACTATATACCATCCTTAATTCACACCACTTACCTTAATAACAATTATCCTTCCTATAAGTTCCTGAACTGGAGATTACAGTACAAAAAAATCTTATATTTTTATCTTCATTTTCTCCCTCGTGGGGAAAATAGCTCATCAAAATGTAAAAGGGAAAGAGTATTGACATGAGTAAAAAAATCCCAGATGGTAATTGCGGAATAGTTAAAATCCCAAATGGTAAACTTGCTCAATGCAATGAACCAAGTACAAAACGTATTTCAGAGACCCTTAATGATTTTGAACAAATCAAATATAAGTTTTAAAATTATTTTTCCAACAATTAGTTCATATCAATAGTTTGTAGTCATAGCTGTAGTTGTTTAGCTTAATCGAAGTAATTGAATCTTGACACAAATATTCAAATGTAAGTTTTTAACTGAATTTTGAGTAATTTTTTGTATTCTTGACTTTTCCAAATACCGTCTTCTTGATTTTTGAGTTTGATCGAAATCACGTGTCGACGCCTAAAGAAAATTATCTTGGTTGAGGTAAGAGAAAAAATAATACAAATGCGTGGTAGTTCTTGACTGTTAAACTTACAATTTAATTTTAAAAATGATATTTACAAGTCTTTTATAGTATGCTAGCATTCAATTTCAATGCATGAAAAATAAGCCATAATAATAGATTTGGCGTGCCCAACAAGACATAAAGCGATGAAATTGGTTAAAACTAATTTGGTACAGACTTGGAAAGAAACAAGGAGGTAAACACAACAATGTATACCTCAAATGATTGCAAAAATAGAGATCCAAGTTATGATATTGGTCGAAATGAGCATACAAATTAAAATGACATCACCAACTTACTATTCATTACCAAACAAGTGATCAAAACTTACCATTAGGATAGACCAATAATGCTGGTCGAACTAATCCCAATATGATCGGATAAACTATTGAGAGACCATATTAATATTTGATTGTTATAATTTGGCCACCAATGTTGCATTAAATGAAAAAAAATCTATTTATCACAAATAAATAATTTTGAAGAATTAAGGAAAAATATCAAAAATAAATAAAAATGGATAAGAAATATTTTCAAATAAGGGGAAAGAAGTTATGAAATTTCTTAAAACATGGAGTCATGTGAATGAATATCAAAGGCGTGAAATCCACATGTAAATTGACAACTTTAGCCTTTTGCATTATGAACCAATTTGTACCAGATGATCAAATGACTTGCTCCAGAAAGATTACAAGATTTGCACCTGATAGTTAAGCATCTTGCACCAAATGATTAGTTGCCTTGCTCCTAGGTAATTAGAAGACTTACGCCTAATGATTAAATGACTTGCTCCCTAATGATTGACCAATTTGAACTTGATGATTAAATGACTTGCTCCTATGTAATTAGAGGACTTGCTCCAAAAAGATAATAGGACTTTCTCCCTAATAATTAGACAAGTTTCAACAGATTAAAATGACTTGCTCCTATGGAATTAGAACAAATTAAAACCTGATGGTGAACCAACTTGCACCAGATGATAAAATGACTTGCAACTGTATAATTCTAGTAGCTTTTTCTACCTATAGAAGATTTTGTTCTATTGGTAGAACGATGATCCAAAATATTCCAATACGTTTTTCTACCGATAGAAAGAATTTTCTCTATTGGTAGAACATGAATTATAGAAAGAATTTTCTGGAAAAAAAAAAAGAAATCCGAATCTAGTCCATAAAGAGAGAGAGAGAGAAGGAACCCTAATAGTATTTTGTCGTGACACCATAAATTTTTGGGTAAATTACACTGACCTCCCTTGAGGTTTCTGACAAATACAATGCCTTCCCTGGGTTTCTAAAATTTCACTAACCTCTCTTACTTTTCAAACTATTATCTAGTTACTTCCTCTATAGTTAAAATCAACTAAGCGTCGTTACACAAACTGTAACATAATTCCTATCACGTCCAAATAGCCTATGTTGAATTTTTGAGATTTTTCTAAGGTCAAAATTTGGACAGATCAAAACTCTTTCCAAATTTTGACTTTAGAAAAATCTCACAAAATTCAACATAAGCTATTTTGGACAAGATAGAAATTATGTTGCAGTTTGTTTTGTCAAAAAAATATCTCAAACTTGAAGTTTAATAGCTTAATTAGCGAAGTTTGACTGATTTTAGCTATAGGGGAGGTAAGTGCATAATAATTTAAAAAGTAAGAGAGGTCAGAGTAATTTTAAAAACCTTAAGAGTCATTATATTTGTCAAAAACCCCAGGGGAGGTCAGTGTTATTCACCCTAAATTTTTCATGTTACTGAAACTTCATTACATGGTTCCATGACTTTGCTATTTCTAAACTTCTCTCCACTAAGCATCAATTGTTTCTTGTCCTTTCAATGAGATTTTCCCAAGAAGTATTATAAAGAGAATCTTATTTGAGAGGTTGGAAAGTTATTTGGACTTGTGTCTATGGCAACCATTTTGTTTGCATGAATCTGAGACAATTTTCCTCATGTGTTATGAGCATTGCCCGAATTCCTGATGTCCTTTTGGGAAATAATATGAAATAGGATCTCTTTAGGTACGAGTCAAGTAACATGCTCGCTAAGTTTCTCTACGTTGGTGGAGTGGGTTTGGGTTTTCCAAGTTTAATGTAGGTAAGAAGGGTGGCCATTGTGGTGCTGTCGGGTGGTGCTGTTACTGTTGGAGAGGCTTCTTCTTGCGGGTGGAATATAATGGGAGATTGTGACTTGTTGGAAGGTTCTGATATTAGCAAGGAGCATGTTGGCAGGTTTAGCAGAGAAGGTTCTGTATGCATAGTGATGAGATGATGATTCAGTGTTGGAGCTCCCAATAGTAATCTGGGTGCTGGCGATGTAGGGAGGGTCACTGAGAAGTCAGCCTTTGTGCCCTATGACGGCGTAGATGAGTAGTCTGATGTTTATCTCTTGGCTGTTATTCCACCATGTTGTTCGATAGAATCTTTTGAGGTGCCAATTGGTTCTCAGGTTTGTGGTCTTCAACAGCATTGAGGGATCGGGTATAGAAGGATGTGAATTAAAAGGTGCTCATCAGTTTGAAATGAATTCTAATAATGAAGGGATTTTCTTTCCCAAGACGGCTGACAAGAACAGTGGTTTGTTTGAGGAGTCTGTATTATGCAATGATAAGGGTGTTAATCCATAATCATAGCCACGATCAGTTTAGTCAATAGGTAAGGATGTTGAAAGGGTTGTCTGACAAACACATGAAGCTCAATGAGGAGAGAGAAGCTTATTCTAGGGGTAAACGTGATGATCAAATGAGTTCTTGAAATATAAGGCAAAAGGGCAGTGTCATCCAGAAAGGAAAGGGAACTCAAGAGGATTTTTGTTGAATTATGATGGTCAGTAGGGTTCTGATGAATTTTAAAGGCAATGTGGTGGGAAATGGGTTAGTGTTATTTCCCCTATTTTCCTCCTCTATTTTATGGAAGAGTTGGAAGCAATTCAAGGAGATGCGCCCAGATGTTAAATCTAATGTTGCTATGGTAAAGCTTGGGGAGTTGAACGGAATCAATGCCGGAAGAGTTCGTGAGATTGGACTTAATTCATTGAACCAACAAATCTGAATACAGGTGCTAAGGGGCGACCCAGAAACAAAAACTACACAACATCTGAAACCAAAACGTTCCTAAGCTTATCAAGGCTCTACATCCAAAGGGACAAAGTCAAAACCACAACCTTAAAGCTTAGACAATCAAACCTAAATAGGGCTCAACAAAGCATGAAACATGAACAAAATACATGATTGTTAACAGCTTGAAAGATCTTCCATTCTTTGCATAGAAGTTTTAAATTAGCTGTTGTATGTTCTCCTTTTGTTTTTCTTCTTCTTAGTCGTACACAATTTATGCTCACTCCACAACTTCTCTAGTATAATTTCTTTTTGTCTGCATGAATTAAAAAAAGAACAAGGAAAAGGTCACTTCCATGCGGACTTTGAGTTTTTTTTGTTAAAACCTATATGTGGATCTCCATATTAGAGAGGGATTGTCATGAAGCGCACAAGTTAAAATGCACAACTTCATACCAGACGTGTGCAAATGCACGTGCACTTTATGTTATGATTTTTAACTCACCTTGTTAATGATATTCTTGTATAGAATAATGGACAAGCATTTGAAGTTCCTTTCTCTGAGGCATCTTGATACCAAGTTCATCAAGCTAGATGCAGAGGTCAGCTCCCACGTGCTTTTATGTTCGCACAGTGATTAAATAATTATATTGCAGTTCCAATCTTGAATTTGTAGTTTCACTTGTACAACTTCTAAAGCTTGGTGCACAATGAGATCCACAACTTTTCAAAAATGCAGAATGCTCCTTTCTTCGTTGCTAAACTTGGGATCAAAACTCTGCCTTGTGTCATTTTATTCAGGTCAGTTCAAATTTCTTATTTGCTTGTATGTGCTTGGAAATTTCTGTTAAAAAATGCTGTTGTTTTTAGCTGTACTGTAAACTTTGATAAGCCGACCCCTGCCTTTCCTTCAGGCTCATAACTGTATATATCAAACCAAAACCTCTTTTGCTGAGCTTTATAGGAAATCTGAGAATGCCCTCCATTATGTCCAGCTTGCATCCAAACTGTAGTATGCTCATTTGTTAGCCTCCCTAAACCTTTGTAGATTTTGTCAAATGCATTTCTTCGTCCTTTTTTTTTTTTGTATTTTTAAATTTCTTATGTGTTCAGCAGCAATCCATATTGAGCGATGAATGAAAAAAGTACAAAGAAAAAGAAGCATCAAAAGGATGAAGAGGCCTTCCAAGAAAAGGAAAAAGAATACAAAGTTACAAATTTTCACACACCACTCTGTGGTCCCATGCAAATTGCCTTACATGATGTCAACTAAGACGGTTACGAAAAGTGACGTCATGGGGGCACAAGCTTGGCACAGGTTTACTTCAAGCCTAAGCTAGGTCTCAGTATAAAAAGAATGGTACACAACCCTAAGGAGGTACACTGTTACTTGCTATCTATGATATACTATACTTTTTCTGTTCATGAGTTGAGACTGACCTAAGAATCAGAGTGCCCTCTAGCTGGAATTGGCTGGACTTGGAATAACCACCAAAGCTGGCGACAGTCATGATAATGGAAAAAAAGACACCGTCGTGCTCGTAGCCCCATGTCAGATTAACTGTCTCGAGCACCTCAAAAGGAAAACGAGTAACATCCTCTCCAGCAGTTGGGCGAGCAGGAGGTGGACAACTCTTCATCACTGTACGAGAGGCAGGTGCCTACGGGCAAATGACAAGCCATATGTCTGAGTACAGGAGGCTACCCCGCCGTGACGATCTCACCATCATTAGGATAAAGCACCCAAATAGCCCTAGGAGGCAGACCTTTGTGAGAAGGTCAAAACGGCGAAGCCTCGCTTGGCTAGGAGACAAACAGAAGTCGAAGTTTGACCGGTGTGGTCAAAATCTGTACTGGTCCATTAGCGGCATGTGTCCTCACCTTTCACATACGAGGTTGAGGTGGTCAAACTGCCGAAAGGCTTTGCCCACTTGAAATTCAACAAGTACTAGACAAAGATTGACTCCTACACCCACTTGGTGCATTACCAACAGATGATGTCCCTTTACTCTTCGCACGATGAACTGATGATCAAACTCTTCCCTCCCAGCCTATTTGACAAGTTGCCGGAGGGGTCGATATCATGTTGGAAAGAGTTATCGATGGCTTTCTCTGCTAGGTTTCACCAGCACGAAAATGAAGAAAGTGGTTGACGCCAACCGTATTTCAAAAGAATGCCTATTGGATAGATAAAGAGAAATTTATTTTAAATATTGTGTGGTGAGCTATATTTAAAAAGGTCAGAATTCCACTTGCCTCCACTAGCATGGGCGGAGGCCTTAAAGTATTAAGTGGCACTCAAGAGCGAAATTTATGTTTGGTACTCGGAAGTTGTTATTTTGATCGCATTTAAAAATTTTTACTTTGGTCCAAGTTATTTCAAACACGCGAGATTTAGAAATTCCTAACTGGTACGTAAAAATCTCTGAACTCATATGCGTTTCCTCTCTGCACAAATTAAATGTAAAACTCTCAAAAGACGCAAACCGGTCATGTTCTCTTTTTTCTTTTCTAACTTTTATTGAAACTCTTGGTTTGAAAAGTCAAGTCCCTCAGAATTATAGTTAGGACGTTCTGTATAGTTTGAGAAACTTGGTTTATTGATTACTGTGTTCTTTATATTTTTTTTATAATTTTATGGAGTAATTTTTTTAGAAGGAATGCGCATGTAAAGTTATCTTAAACTTCTACTAAGTATCAACAATTGTGCGAAACAAAGTCATGTAGTCTATAATTTAACCCCACAATCCAACATTTCTAACACCGCCTCTGCCCACCAAGTTCTGGTCTGTATGTGGGCAGGTAGCACGTACTATCAACTTGGTAAGCATTTTTAGTTTTGTCCGGGGAGGGCCACGTAGGAATTAGTTTATCCAACGACTTCTAAATTGAGCCAAGTATCTTACTTTAGGCGGACAGCCAGATTTAAAGGTCAGCTGGCCTACTAAGATGTGCGCTAGGTTCAGATGGATGGCTAATTTGCTTTACGTCTTGAACTTGGTACAGATCTTGAATTAACGTCCGAAACATGCTTATAAATTTTCAGGAAAGGAGTTGCAGTAGATAGATTGGTCGGGTTTCAGGACTTGGGTGGAAAAGATGATTTCACCACGAAGTCACTTGAGGCTCTACTAATACGAAAAGGTAATGTTTCTATTTATTTTACTACATATTTCGTAAGGAAACCTGTTTAAGTAAATATCATTTTTCAGGAATTATTGATGAGATCAAAGGAGACGAAGAAGACGAGGATGGCAATTACCACGGAAACAACAGGCGGAGGTCAGTAAGATCCTCTGCGGATATTAATTCTGATTCTGATTGAAGAGGAAACGGAGACTGCTCAGCCTTGGATTTTGTTTTCTTTCGGATGTGTTTTTTAGATTATGTAATGGCAAGGCGGATAATTTGTGTTAAACCTCTTCTGACTTGTCATTTAGATATATGTTAAGATGTAGCCAAATGAGTCTCCTAAAATTTTATGGATACGTGTGATGATTGTTCATTTGTGTGGATTGCAAATTGAGGTATGGTAGCGATTGGCATGCAAATTGAGGTGTTTTATATACCTGCCATTGTTATCGGTGTTGCTTTAATTAGAGTGGATGGACTTATGCCCCCTAGACTCTCGGATCCGGTCGGGTCTCTCCCCCCAATTCTCTCTGCAGTTCCGCTGAGCGAGTGTGCTGAGAAGCGAGTAGATGAGTATCGGAGTATTTTCTTGCATGTGTGTTTTCTATAATGTATGTAGGATGTAAGATGCTTTTTTTTTTTGGTTTATTTTTATAAATATGATATTTTGATCATTTTGTCATATTAGTGATTTTTTCGAGTCTAACAAACAATAGATAATATTTTTTTTAGCTCTTGATAGGAATCTCTCTTTCATGTCACAAACAAACACTGGAAAATAAGTAATTTTCCAAAAATCTTTTTCTGTGGAAAATATTTTCTAGAATATACCTTCTAGCGAAACGAACAGGATGTTAATGAGTGTACATATTTTGCTTATCTGAGTCCTTATACGAATGGAGTTCTTATTTATTATATTGAAGCTTCTGTTGTATTAAGTAAAGTAATAATATTTTATTTTAAATTTCATCTATTGAGTTTTCGCTAACTTATTAACAGGGAAGTAGGGAATCTTTTAAAAAAAATGTGGTGGACATGCTAGGGTATGGCGATGATGGAGGCAGACTCTGTTCGGTTTATATTTTTGTTTTTTGAATTTATATTATTATGTTCAATACAATTTGAGTGATAGATTAATGGAAATCTTTTTTGGAATAAAATTCGATAATTGTTCGCATATTTTTTCCTACACATGAATCCTTCGACTTTTACATACTCCCCCTAAGTTTTGGCGCCATTCCAAGTTCAAATTGTTGATCAAAATTGATGATTTTGTACATCCGCAGATCAAAACATCTCTATCAAAAAACAACAAGATTAGATAACAATCGGTATCCATTTCATAGCATTATTTATATACCTATCGATCAAGGGCGAATTTAAAATTTATAAGCACAGAGATCAAATATCCATAACATGTATAATTTTGTGGGGGTAATGCATAATATTTTGTGGGACAAATTTATCAAAGTATTCTTAAAAATATATGTATCTCAATTCAATGGAGTCAGTTGACCCCACTTGTCACTACGTAAGTCTGCCTTTGCTATTGATACGTGACCGAACTATTTTTAAATGGAGATATTCATGTGTGCATGATGTACATGATCAATAGTTTGGATCTATGATTTGATCCTTTGATGGGGGGCCTAAAAAGAGAGTTTGGAAGATGGGTAAATAAATCTTTCTTTTGTTTTGTAGGTAAACAAGTGAGTGTAGGGAATTTATTACAAGTGCCTTTTGGAACTTAATGTCACACTTGTAACTTGGAAATGGTCTAAAATTATACAAGTGCAAGACGCGATTTGTAATTGCTTCGGTTAAAATTTAATTTATATCATCTCATCTAATAAGCAAGTTAAATCTGAATATATATACGGGGCTATGCACTAGTAGATATAATCCAGTTGTATTACTGCATAAAGAAGTGAAGGAAACCCTTTTTATCCAACAGAAATAAAACCACATTTCCATAGCAAAAAATGGGGAAGGACTTCCTAATCATATGATTGCATACTTAGTATTATTATCAGCTGAACTAGCACTGACCATGGGAATATCTGCCACTGAAGACTCATCTAGATGAACCTGAGCAAACTCATTAACAACTGCTGCTCTCTCCTTGTAAAGGGTCTCCTTCTTTTCCTCCTCTGCCTTTTCCACCTTTTCCTTAGTCATAGAACTCACGTCCTCAGCTACTTTAGTAACTGCGGTGAATGCAGTCGTCAACCACGTAGCTCCGCTCGATACAATAGGATTGCTCATGATAGCAGACCCCGCAGTGCTAGCCTTCTGCTCGGCTGCTGCGAATGCTGATTTTGTCATTTCGGACACTTGGAAACGCTCGTCCATTTCTCTAACCTTTTCATTCACCACTGATGTACCTATGCTTAGCTTCTCACTGAGGCCTATTTTGCGGTCGATAGAGGCAACCGTAGTTGAGGCATTCGACGTCAAGTGGTGTTGCTCGTCGAAAGATTTTGCCTTGTTGAGGGTGTCCTTTCCCAGGATGAAACCTTTGGCTAGCATGGTGCTTACCACATCCTCCGTCTTTTCTACAGCTAAGCCTGTAGCAGTTGTCTTTGTCTCCTTCCATAAAGAAAACACAAATACAATAACACTCATTCCGTATACAAATAGGATCAATTCCCGTAAAGATTGATCCCCAAAAGTTAGTCGACATTCATGTAAATTGACCCTGATATAAAAAGAAAGTCCATCTCTAACTCATGCTTAACTTAGGCCATTCTATGGTCATAGGTGTCAAAATGCATACATGGAATCGTTTGCAACTCAGGCCATTCTATGGTTATAGGTGTCAAAATGTGTACATGGAATCATTTGCATAATTGGGCTGTAATTTTTAGATTAAATGACACGAAGACAAATCGGGTTATAATTTAGAACAATCAACTGAGTTATAAAGAGAGTAGCACAATTCTAAGAAGTTCAGAAGGCTTGAACACTTAGCATTCTACAAGAAAATCAGCACCACTCCCATTTAGAACGAAAAATCAAGAGCTTGATTTCTTCAATTCGGAATCAAGTGCACAACTTTCGGTATTTGAATCATATCTTATCCGATTTAGGTGATTCAAATTAAGTTGGAAAACTAATTCAAAGGGCTACAACTTTGCGTGAAAAAAGAATTCTCAAGTTGAGACGTTTACTAAGCCCAATGGTCCCTTTTTCTTGAGAGTTTCTTACTTTGCTCAGAACTTGCTTAAAGTATTAGAACGTATATATCTTGACATCAGTACTAGAGGAATATTGATTATTCGCGAGAGCTTGAAGATCCAGCCCTCTATGCTAGGCTAAATTCTTGCTTTAGGGTGGAGATGAAGCTTCCACCCAAGTAACATGTACATAGACAAAGATGTAAGTGATTTGGGTTATCAAGAAACTACAATTAGTGAAGATCAGGTAAGTACCTCCATGCCAGTACCCTGCGATTACCCCAATTAACTAGTTTGTATATATTATTGTAAACATGATGCAGGACATGATCACTTGGTAACAACAGGCAGGACTTACAGGGGTTAAAGGAGGAGCATCAGGAGGCAGCAGGTAGTTCTCAACAGGTGTTATAGATACAGGGAGATCGGCTATTGTTGATCCCTATTTCAAAAAGACCCAAACACAAAAGGGTTAGTCCAAATTTCCAACACCAAATTTGCACACAGGATTAACTCTTTCTTAATACAGAAAAGGGTTACAAAGTTAAATATTTCAGAAAGTTTTCAACTTAAAAAATTATAAGCACGTTGATGGTTGTCCAATGGGATCTCATGCATTGTGGATATACTTTGCAGCTTGATTAATTTTGGGAATGCTGCTGGGCATTGCGTCGAGCAGCCTCTGACGTCGATTTCATGCGCAAAACACTGCCCGAACAAGTAGACGCTGGCCGAACAAATCGATTAGTGTTTTGCGCACCAAAACACGCAGCGGAGTAATATGGAAAACAATTAGAGCATACTGTCAAAAGCATTGCTGTGTCAGCTCCCTGTGATTCTTTGAAGGTGACGTATGCAACCTGAGATGTTTCTGTCCCCCTACAAAACGCACCACAACTAGCTCTATCAACCGTAAGACAAAAACAGTGTGTGCTAGCTATGCTAACTCTTTCAGGCAATGGACAAAAACATTGAATAGGAAGAGTACTGCACTAGAGATGTCATGATCATTAAGTAAGAAAGTTATTAGCATTTGATGAGTTATAAGGAGAGCTCACCTTTGCATTTCAACATATTGGATATCACCAGAAAAAGAGAAAAATTCTATGATATCCCTCTCGGACGCAACAAGCGAGACATTATCCACTTTAACTGTTCTTATCTGTCAAGAAAGATAAAAGAGACTGTTAAATACGAGTACGTGATACTATCCAAGGGTTAACAATATAAAGAAACTTTTGCAGCGATTTCTAAATAAGTTGAACCATTTAATGAACAAACTTTAGCGCAATTAATTACCACGGGTCAAATGGCCACATAATAATTCACAAAAGACAATATTTTATTTTTACGGTTAATTTTGGCCTTCTTAATATCTTTACATAACTACTACCGTCATCATTCAAAATTATGAATAAATGTTGGAATTTACAGGCAATAGTGTACTAACTCCGACTCATACCATCGCATGAATATAAAGTAGTTCTAGTAGGCACTCAATGTTGGTTTTTAGTTCTGAAAATTAGTCAAAAGGACAAATTTGAGTTGATTTGGCCCATTAAGGACGGGTTAATTTAATTTATAAGTCAGGATCCATTAAGATATCTGTTAAAAGCGACAGATGATATTAACTAGTAAACACTAACAGGTAACTTTATCTATTAAAATTTATCGTTTTAAAACTAAAAGATAAAATTATTTTCTTAAAGGGCGAGTCAAATAACATTATATATTGGTTTGACATATATGATCTATTAGTCAAATTAGAAAACATAAAACATATAATTTTATCTGATGACATTATTACTTCGAAAACTAATAGATAACATTGTTTATTAAGGTATCTGCTTATATCAACAGAAATGTTGATTGATAAACACTAACAGATATAGTGACTTAATAAAATTATTGTTTCAAAACTAGCAGATAAAATTAGTTGTTAAGATTTCTGTTAAAAATGACATATAATGTTAACTGGTAAACACAAACATGTAACTTTATCTAATAAAATTATCACTTTTATATCTAACGAACAGATAACGTTATCTTTTGTTTACTAGAATGGTATTTTTGGAAACTTATGTATCAAAAGGACTTCCGCCCGTAATTTAATTTTAAATGAACTATTTACTGAATAAGTTGCTCACTATAGACTTGTTCGTTGAATGACCATTTTTAGTTTTCTAATATTTATAGTACAAGCATTTTTCTTACATCTGAAACGTTAATTGTCCAGTTTTGGCTGCTGGTTGGTGGGGCATCTTCTCCGATCCTTGAATCAATGTTTTGCAATTCACATCAAAAACATAGAATAGGAATTCATTCCATATCATAAATTAAAAGAAAATGATACAATAAACATTTAACTCAATAAGGACATATACGGCATGCATTTTTATGTCGTCTTAGATTCGTGACATTTAGTATAAAAGTTCATATTACCAAACTTGATCTGGACATAAGTTCTGAACCCATAACATTAATTAGCGTGGTATGAATTTTTGTGTTTATGTTATGAATTATTGAACAAGTATTACGAATTCTAAGCAATGTGCATATTATACACAACAAAATAAAAGTACATATTGTAGTATTATAAAAATACATCTGCTTTACTTTGTACAGTTGCAATATAAATTTATTATTAAAATCTAAAGAGACTTACAGATTGACATGAGTGCATATTAGTCATTTTACTTTTGCAGGTCTCATATGCATAGCACGAGTTAGTGTTAGTGTTATATTGTAAGCAAATAAATAGCTTTTCAAATTGAGTAATGCTACACACATACCTTAAGCACATAGATCTTGTATAGATATCTCCAGAATTGTTGGATGTACATGGGACCTTAAATTATTAAGGACCCTAGGTATATCCAATGATTTCGAAGACATCTGTGTGTCTAAGATTTGTGTTTCAAGACTTACTTTTCAAAATTTCATTGTCGATAAAAAAAAAAGAAGCACCCATCCACTTGGACTAGCTTACAAGTTCGATAGAACTCCTTTGTCTCCTTTACTCAATGTTTTTAAATGATATTTTTGACTTGCGTGAATTTGGAGTTGATTTTACCGAATGAGTAATGTTAGGAACACAGATCATCTGGACACATTGAGGGCTCTACGTGTATTCAACGATTCCAGCATCTGTGTCTGGATATTATCCGAACAATTTGTGCACCCAGACTCTTACTTAACAAATACATCTTTACTCATGTATTCAGCATCCAATTAATAAACAGTCCTTGAAATAAGTGAATTTCCATTTCAATACAAGTCACCACAGCCTCGTCCGTTTCCCTATATTTTCTAAAGGAATCTTAATTGTCAAGTTGGTTTTTCAAGTGTGTTGTACAAAATTCCAAAATCGATTTAGCCCTATTAGTTCGGTTGTTATTGCGATTTTAAAGAGACTTCACATGGCTTAAGTCGAAGTAAAAAATTCGAAACTTTCATTTTAATAGTCACACCAGAATGAGAAGATGACAAATAAGCTAGATACTTGATGTATAACTAATCGCAACTGATTTTTAAAAAAAATCAGTTGCGATAAAATCAAAAAAAAATCATTGATTGAAATTTCGATTAAATCTTGCCAACTTTGATTAGGATTTTTGTTCATATAGAAAATTTTAATCTTAGAAATTTTGTTTTCTTTAATGCAGCTTATTTTGGAATGATTATATTATGTTTTAATTACGGATTTGGTTCTACGTCAAATTTGTTAAGTACGTTAGCATTTTATTTTCCTTCTTTATACTTTCTTGATTAGCAAGAAGATACCTGGTTTAATTCTTATTAAAATTAGGAGTTCATTATCTGTAAATAAGGATGTACCCCTCATTGGTAATTCATGCAATAAAAATCAGAGTTTTCTCTATATTCCTTGTGCGCAAGGTGTTCTATCTTTTCTTAAGTTAAAGAGCTCGTAAGCTAGGACGAAGTATAGCAAACCACGTATGTTAGAATGATATCAAATTCATTTGTCTACTATAATGATATCTAGCTCTTCTTCCACTACAACGCTGCGTCAAGTCGTATCAGAGCGAGATCCTCACGTTGCTTCAAGTCGTATTAGAGCGAGATCCTCCATTGTCCCAATGGCACCAGATAGATCTCAAATGGAAAACCCTAACAGTGGTGATAGTGGGAATGATGCTTTGTGGAATATAGTCAACACTCAACGTAAGAGTTGGCAAGGATTGAGAATATATTGGCTGGGCCAACTGTCAATGCCAATAGACCCGTAGAAGCTATTAATGTTATTCCTCGTGCTGCGAAACAATGGGAGCCAAAGGTGGGCATCAATCCTGGACATTAAGGGAATCTCTCTAGATGTGCCGCACACTACCCAGTTTATGATGGCGATTCAAGCGACAATGACATTGAATGAATTACTATGTATGAGAATCCTAGATAATCTTTTCAAAATAATAATTACTATATGAAGATGGACATTCCATTTTTCAATAAGCAGTTAACTATCAAAGATTTTATCAATTGGTTGCATTGGGTTGAAATGTTATTCGATTAGATGGATATCAAAGAGGAAAAGAAGGTCAAACTGGTTGCTTACAAATTGAAGGTCGGTGCTTTTATTGTGGGCCGGGTCGGAGCTTGGCCCATGATGAACCCGAAGTAGGGCTCAACCCTGTCTATTTAAAGGTTTGGTGTTTGTAATCGGCCCAACCTCCAAAACGTTCCAACTCGGTCCTAATTGGATGCCGTGCCGATACAGTCTTCCACAATAAATATACACACACACATATATATATGTGTGTGTGTGTGTGTGTGTGTATGTAAATGTAAACGGGAATATTGTGCTGAAATGAATAATTACAACAAATGGTAAAGGGTCTATATATAGGGATAGAATAGGATAGTCACCAAGTATTCTAGATAAAGAAAGAAAGAATCCTAGACAATCAAAGAAATATGCAAAAGTAGTAAAAAGGAAAAACATGCTTAATTCTATTTGTATGGGAGGAGTCATAGTGGATGATCCAACATTGGTAAAGCAATTCATTTTTGACTTCTACAAACAGGCATATTCAGAGTCTTGGGCGGCTATCAGACCTAAACTGAAAATACTACACTCAGGTTTGTCCATCTAACAACTCAAGAACATGGAAACACTTTGATAAGCCTTTTTAGTGCTACTAAAGTATGCGAGGCAATCACTAAGTGTGATGGAAACAAGGCTCCAGAACCCGATGCTTAATTTTAACATCCTCTTCATCAAAAAGTGTTGGCTAATGTTCAGGGATATATTCCTCTAGTTCTACCACGAGTTTTACCTTAATGTTAAGCTTCTAAAGGGCATTAACTTTGATTTCATTACCTTAATTCCTAAGGTTGAAAACCCCCTCACTCTTGGAGATTTTTGACCTATTAGCCTAATAGGGTGCATTTACAAAATCATTTCAAAAGTCCTAACAGAAAGGTTATCTCTAGTGCTCTCCTCCCTTATTGGAAAGTTCCAATCAACATTTGTAGGCGCAATAGGGGGATTCATGATGGGATCCTCATTGCCAATGAGGTGGTACACTTATGGAAGAAGAGGAGAAGAAAGAGATTAGTTATTAAGCTTGATTTCCAGAAGGCTTATGATAACTCAAATTGAAACTACATCTTGTCTATGATGAGAAATCTTGGCTTTCCTTTTAAAGGGTGTAGCTGAATGGAGGAGTGCATCTCCACTTACTCCCTATCAGTTTTGGTGAACGGCTCTCCAACACCTCAGTTTCCCATGGAGAAGGGCTTGCAATAGGGGGATCCACTATCTCCATTTATCTATATTTTAGAAGCAGAAGGGCTAAGTTATCTACTCCAGAGGGGAAAAGAGTTGAACTTGATTGGGGGTGCTAGACTAGGACCCTTGCCAGGAGGCTGAACACATTTACAATTTGCACGTGATACTACATATTCTGTGAAGGTGGGTCAGAGGAGGTAAGGATTATCAAGAGAATTCTCAGGGGTGTTGAGGTTATCTCTGGGCTTAAGATAAACTACCAACAATCTGTAATCTGTGAAGTGGGGTTGTGATGTCCCGTCCTACATCGAAAGTTTACATAGGTGATCCTGGGTATATAATGAACCGTGTAAATTACTACTAACAACTTGGGCTTAAGCATTTTGGGTCACGTGATTGGACTCCAACAAGTTGTTGGGTCAGTAATTTACATGTGACATTACAAATGGTATCAAAGCCTGCACCAACCGAAAATGTGGGAAATCTCGGCCCCACACGAGGACGTGTGTTCCTAAGTGGGGGAGATTGTGACACCCCAGCCAGACTGTAATGCTAGCTGTGAGGCCGGCGTCCGGGAGATGGAGTCTCAATGGGACGTCCGGATGGGTGGTCAAGGGTCCCACATCGCTTGGTGGATGTAAGTTCGGTGGTATTTATAAGATTATAAACCTTCCTTGTACAAGGCCTTTTAAAGCCGTGATGGCGCCAACACCAAATGGAACTTCACAGTTAAGCGTGCTTGCCCTGGAGCAATCCAGGGATAGGCAACCTACTGGGAAGTCCATGGGGTTTGGGCAGCAAAAGCAGACAATATTGTATAAGGCGGAAGTGGGTCATTACAAATGGTATCAGAGCGTCCCGTGTACACAATCGAGTGTGGGCTCGGGACTTTGTTTGGTCACTAAAGAACAGACCCGGGGTTAGGCCGTGGTGACTCCAATAAGTTGTTGGGTCAGTAATTTAAATGGGGCATTATAGAGGTAGGATAAAGAGTATGTCAAGTCTTGTGCAAAAAATTTGAGGTGTAAGCATTCCCCACTACCCCTAAAATATCTGGGACTCCCTTTAGGTGCAAGCCCAATCAGACACAACACCTAGAAACCTATTATAAACAAGATCAAGTTGAAACTTAATACTTGGAAAAGGAAACTCCCTTCTTTGAGGGGAAGACTTACATTGATAAAATCTATTCTACGTAGCCTACCAATCTATTGCCTATCTCTATTCAGAATGTTAGTGTCAGTAGCCAAAGAGATTGATAGGTTGTAGAGAAACTTTCTATGGGAGGGACTCGTGAAGGCAAAAAGATCAGCTTAGTGAAGTGGGAGGTAGTTACCTGCAACAAAGACATAGGAGGTTTAGGAATAATGAACAACTTGTTGATGAACATATGCCTACTATTTAAATGGTGGTGGAGATTTGCAATGGAGAAAAATAGCCTTTGGAGGAGGATCATATGTGATATCTACAACATACCAGAGCACTCATGGCTACCCAATGTGGGGGGCTCATCTAAAGGATCTGCAATTTGGAGAGGGATTTTGAATATGGAGCATGCAAATCTTGTTATTTATTCATGCTTCATTAACCAATGAAGCTTTAAAGTGAAAAATGGGGAGTCTATCAATTTTCGGAGGGATCATTGGACATCTACTTGTTGACCCCTCTGCATTCAATTTCCTACTTTACAGGCTGCATCTAACAGGGGATCAAAGCTGGTTGCTTTCACTGGATTTAATTCAATAAATGATACATTGCTATTTAGAAGAAGACTATTCCCATGAGAAGAGGAAGACCTAATCAACATTTCGTCCACCTAGATCAATGCTAGGATTATCCTTACAGATAGGGAGGATATCATGGTGTGGAAAAGTAGCCTG
>JABCMJ010025200.1:0-20787 GCA_014822125.1 Arbutus unedo | reverse complement strand
TGGTGCTCTTGGTGTTCTTGGTAAAACATATCCCAAAATTTTTCGGAAAACAATCCAAAAACTACTTTCCATCCAAAATGAAACATAGAATTTAACTAAGAACAATAACACAACATATTAAACAACCTAAATCAAAAGTTTAACATGAATCCTACCTCAAAAATCAAGTTTCAAGAAACTCCATAGCCAAAAACTGATCTCCTCCAATTGTACACAAGCACTATCAATCCCGGGCTTGATTCGAAGCCCTCGTCGTGTAGATCACCTTTCGTCTTTTATGTTTCTTGAAATTCGGAGTGGAAGGCCTCCAATTTTCTCCCAAAATCAAAAAGGGAAGAAGATGGAGAGTTTACATGGAGAGAGAGACGTACGGGAGAGATTGGAAGAGATGCATTATTAAATGCCGTATCACATTCCAACCATTTAATTTAAAATGACAAATGTTCCGGATCTTTATAGTGTTGCCATTATATTACACTATGACATACCTGGTAGTTCTGAGAGAATGATTGTTTCCACTGACTTAGATGTCATAGTATGTTCCATGTTGGGAGTAGGAAAAAAACTGTGAACGTTTATGTTGATATTGACCATGTAAAAACTGTTGATAGTGATGATAATATTGAGTTGAATGAGGGAGGAGGCAATGAGCCATGAGGAAAATGAAAATGTAGTTTTTGCATTATTGTAGCAAGGGAGGGGGGTCCAGAAACATTATTCTGTAAAGCAAGGAAGGGCAACACAATTGTTAGAAGCATAGGGGAGGACAGTGTATTTGTTAGGAACTTCAAGGGAGGTAAGTGATTTACTCTTTTAACTAATATATATACTAATATATGTCCAATTAACAAATACCACGTTTCTTTATAAAATTTTGGATATTAGGTTGAATTTCGTAGGTAGAAAAATATTACATATAGCATTAACTTATTTATTTTATGAAATTATTGTTTGTTTTTATTACTTTGTTTAAAGAACATATTAAGCCTAATTTTGTGATAAGATGATGGGTAGAGTGATTGATAATTAGATAATTTTTTTAAATTATTTTAAATTATCACAGTTCTTGAATTTTGATATATTTTTTTTAAAGATGAGATTAAATGAATACTTGATTGAATTAATTTATTCCTTGAGATATTTGAATACTTCACTAAAACATTGAGTTTAGAATAAAATATTAGGATTTGTTCGAGTTTGAACTCACTAGAAACTTAATATACAATTCTGAACAAGTGTCACAAGTTAATATTTGAGTCAACTTGGCTCGTTTGCCATTCTAATCATAGAATTCCTGACATCATCGCAAAGCATAATCAAATTTGGACTTACATTAGCTTAACAAGATTTTAGCCTCTCCTTTTTTTTGGAATTTCATTTTGGAATGCTCTTATTTGTAAATGTTAGAAGTCTATGGACTTAACTCAACTTTGAAAATTGGCTTATAAGGTGAAGGTTGCTCAATGTTTATAAGAAGATGAAGGAAGACCAACATAGTCGATGTGGGACTCGTCAGCACCCTCCCTCACGTGAAGCGTGCATGTAATGCATATGTGAGGACGGCTGAGTGTTAGATGATAGAATCCGCGTGCATAATGAATGTGTAACAGACCTAACTCTGATACCATATTAAAAATCCATGAGCCTAACTCAACCTTGAAAACTAGTTTAAAAGGTAAGGGTTGCTCAAGGTTTATATGTAGAGAAATGATGACCAACATAGGTGATGTGGATTTCGCTAATACCCTCCCTCGCGCGAAGCGTGCATGTAATGCATATATGATGATGGCTAATGGTTAGACGATAGGATCTACATGCGTAATGATTGCGTAACGGACCTAACTCTAACCCTAAATCGCCCTCACATATGCGTTACATACACGCTTCGCGTGAGGAAGGGTGTTGGCAAGTTCCACATCACATATGTTGGTCTTCTTGTATCTGTTTATAAGTCTTGGGCAACCCTCACCTTATAAGTCAATTTTCAAGGTTGAGTTAGGTTCATGGGCTTCTAATAATAAACAATACCACACTTTGGTGAATTTTTAATTTAAAGGGTAAATTACATTGACCTCCCCTGAGGTTTCTACCAAATACAGTGCCCCCTTGAGGTTTTTGAAATTACTATAACCTCCCTTATTTTTTAAAACTATTATGCAGTTATCTTCCTATTGTTAAAATCAGTCAAACATCGTAAGTTAAGCTATTAAAACTGCAAATTTGAGATGTTTTTTGATAAAATAAACTTTAACATAATTCACATCACGTTTAAAATAGCATATTTTAAAATTTTTAGATTTTTTTAAAGTCAAAATTCAAATAAATTTTAAAATTCTGTTAGAATTTCGACTTTAAAATAATCTTAAAAATTCAACATAGATTATTTTCGATGCGATAAAAATTATGTTATAGTTTATTTTATCAAAAAAATATCAAACTTGAAGTTTTAATTATCTAATTAATTATATTAGATTGATTTTAACGATAGATGAGGTAATTGCACAATAATATGAAAAGTAAGAGAAGTTTTTGTAAGTTTGAAAACTTGAGGAGGGGCATTGTATTTTTCACAAACCTCAGGGAGGTCAGTGTAAATCACCCTAATCTAAATAATCCCATTTATATATAATTGATGAAAATAAAATGAGTTTTGGAATGTGACATATAATTGTGCAAAACTTATTGTGAAAATGCAAGCACACTATCACAATTTCACCATATTATCTATTGGACCGAATAACGTGTCACATAAACTGTCGATACGTCACATATCATATTAACATGTACAATGTTCTTGTGACAATGGATAATCAATTTCGGAAAAAAAAATTGAAGTCATGTTCTGGCTTTAAATATATTGGTGTGGTAGGTCGGATATGCAGCACAATAAGCTTTTGATTCATAATTACGTTTGGTTATCTGTGTTGGGTTTGAGTTGGGCCAGGCCCAAAGATGGCTCTAACCTTATTCAGCCAAGGGGCTCGACGAAGCTGCCTGATGTGCCTCGGTGATTGCTGAGCACAAGACATGTTGCATTCGACCAAATCTTTACTAGGTCAGTGCTCATCACCAAGTACGAGATCTCTCAAGTTGTGTCACGATCCATTCCAAATTGGAATGGATTAGTGACCGGCCAATGGTTCTACTCGCTGAGGTCTCCTACGTTAACTAAAGAGTCGAATTATCTTATTTAACTCTTGACATGCTGCAGAGTTTAGCGGAAGTGTTGTTTGTTCAATAACAAAATAACATCAAGGACGTGCAAACCTGACAATCATTATTGAATTTAAAAGCATGCTTATTCGATACTTATTACAAACCGTAGTACTGGCCTAGCATGACCTCAATATAACGAAATAGAACTCCATATGTACATAAGTTTTCAAATAGAAAAGTCAAAGCGTAAAATTTGGCTTATCAGTTCTTTATTGTCCGCCAGGTCCTGTCACGAGCCTTGTTGTGTTGCAAAGCAACATCCATTAGCTTACAGCTAGTATGAATTTAGATATACCATTTTACAGGTTTTACACGACGTAATAAAAAATAATAATTCATTAGTATATTGACAATGCTCGTGAATGGGTCCATAGGCCGTGGCCGAGGACGTATATATAAATAGTTTATAGTTTCCATAATCCGTGGGTTATATAAATATTGGAATTAACGGTTTGTTATGTTTTAAACAAAATTAATCAATGAAGTATATTCAACAGTTGACTCTTCGGTGTATATGCCAGAACTGGATTAAGGAATCTACCCTTTGAAATATATCATGGATTTGGCATGACGTGGGACCCAACCTTGTCTACCACGAATTTATTTTTATTATTATTATATACTTTTTTTTTATATATACCTCACTTTCTTATTCCGGGTTGGGGTCTTACAAGTTGTTACCTCTAGTCACGTCGCCAAGGGTTCTAGACTTGGCACAACCGGCATAGAAGCGGACCCCCCACGTTGTAAGCGGTCCCCCCACGTCGTAAGCGGTTGCCTGGGTAGACATGGGAGAAGCATTTACAGAATATGGAGACGTGCCTGTCCGATCCACACTGACGTGAGACACATGGTGGAGGCATTGTGATATTTGGACCACGACGTGATATCTTCGGCCGACGCTCACTGCAAGCTGTTGGGTTCTTTCTCTATAAGTACTCGACGAGCACTCAAACCTCGGGTACGAGCACATACACTTAGAAATTTTTAAGTTGCTTTCATTCTTTCTAAGAAGCTAACTTGATCGGTGGAATGTGTGTCGAGTACCCAATTTTGATCGGCACTAATCTAGTATTTGAGCGTTTTTGTAGCTTAACGAAGGATTATTGAAATTCAAGCTGGAAGTTCGAAAAGTGGATTGGTAACAAATTTAAAAGCTTATATTCAAGAGGAATATATTTTTATTGATTCTATTAAATATTTGAGTGCATAAACTCTCTCTTACATGACAACCTCTCTTGATTTCTTATTAATTTCTCTCCTACGTGACAATATTTCCTAATTTCTTATTGATTAGTTTTTGAATATATAAAGTCAAACAAAGGCCAAAAAAATTGATAGATATTATATTTTGAGTGTTAATAATTATATTTAAGAAGTTTTGAGTGTTAACAATTATATTTTGCAATGCCTAAAACATTCTTACCAGATCTAAGATTATGCAGAAGTTATGTCAAAACAATCTACAATCTAATTTAGTTTGATTAATTTAAATATTTTCTACCAATAGTTTGTATCCTCTGCATAAATAGTTATTTAAAATTAAGTATTATATTTCAATAAATTTGAAGCATCAGTGGCTCATGGACAAGGATTTCACTCTGTATATATAAAATAATTATCAAGATTTTTAATTCAATCAATACTTTGCGTAATCTGCTGAGTTAATATAAAATAGTTTAAGTATTATATTTTGATAAATATAATAAAATCAATGGCTAATGGATAGGGATTTCACTGCATATAAAATAGATATATATTTCATAACTCTTTTTAATTTCTCATTCTGATTGTTTTTTTAAATTCTTATACACCACAAAGGGTAATAATGAAGATAGATCATTTATAACAGCAGGAGTTGGCCTGATGAATAAATTTTAATATTTGAGAGTTTTCTACTTCTTAAAATTTTAAATTAAAATTTTTTCAGGTTTTATTAATTTCTATTGACATCATCAGAGATTTTTTACTTTTGTTAGTGGATAATGAGAGTATTCTCTCAAAATTTAGTACAGAGATATATAAACTTATTCAAATATTTTAAATTATAAAAAAATACCTTATTTAGCAACTACTCTCTCTCATTTTTATAGTTTTTTTTTATTCTAAATTTTTAGGAGATCACAATGATTGATGTAAAAAATATTTTTCTTTCTAAATATATCATTGATTTGATTGATGTGTATAGTACAAGTATTATTTAAATAAAAGGGTAAAAAAAATTTAACCAAATTTTAATTATTATTTTTAAAAAATAAAATTTTATTTTGAAATATTTTAAATTAAAATAATAAATAATGAAAATGAAACGGAGTATTTTCATGGGTCAAGAAAAATAGTACTCAAATGATATTTAATGTCCAAATCAAATGTATTAATTATAGTTTTTTCTTATCATTAATATTCTAGAAGATAAAATAAAGTGGAGAGGAAGGCGGTTAATTATCATTGTTTGAGTAGGCTCTGCAAATACATCCCGGAATAATTTTCCCAGGAAAAAGCTTACATTTTTATTTACATTTCCACCCACCTCCTTCCCCTCTCTCTCTAGATCCCCAATTTCCAAATACGTACAGATTTCCACCTGAGGTAGAGGTTGTAGAGGTAGAGATAGAGTTCATAGTTCCATACCAAACGGCCATGGATCTACCAGCAGAGGAGCTTCAATTCCTTACCATAACAGACATCCTCAAGGAATCAACCTCAATCCCAAAACAATCCCCCAAAACCTTCTACTTCATAACCCTAACGCTAATCTTCCCTCTCTCCTTTGCAATTCTTGCCCACTCCCTCTTCACCCACCCTCTTCTCTCCCAAATCGACTCTTCCCCAGCTTCTTCTGAGTCTCAATCTTCCCGATGGACCAAGCTCCTCATTTTCCAATTCTGCTACCTCATCTTCCTCTTCGCTTTCTCTCTCTTGTCCACAGCTGCCGTTGTCTTCACCGTCGCATCTCTCTACACCTCCAAGCCCGTCTCATTTACCTCCACCATTTCCGCCATTCCAAGCGTTTTCAAGCGCCTCTTCATCACCTACCTCTGGGTTTCTCTCACTATGGTCGTTTACAATGTTATGTTTCTTGGGTTTCTTGTCCTCCTCGTGATCGCAATCGATACCGAGAACGCGGCTTTGCTAGTTTTCGCCATGGTCGTGATTTTCATTCTCTTTCTTGTTGTTCATGTTTATATAACTGCGTTATGGCACTTGGCTAGCGTGGTTTCAGTGCTTGAACCTGTTTACGGGTTTGCGGCGATGAAGAAGAGCTATGAGTTGTTGAAGGGTAGGACCCGAATGGCCTCATCGCTTGTTTTCGCGTATCTCTTGATTTGTGGGCTCATTAATGGGGTTTTTGGATCTGTTGTGGTTCATGGGGGATTGGATTATGGATTGCCTGTGAGAATTATGGTTGGTGGGTTCTTGGTCGGGGTGTTGGTGATTGTGAATTTGGTGGGTTTGATGGTGCAAAGTGTGTTTTACTATGTTTGCAAAAGTTATCACCACCAGGGGATTGACAAGAGTGCTCTTTATGATCATCTTGGCGGCTATCTTGGAGAGTATGTGCCCCTCAAAAGCAGCATTCAGATGGAAAACTTGGATGCTTGACAAGTATTGTGAGATATGCTAGCAATGTGTACTTGCTATTGTATGCGATGGATTGATGCACAAAGTAGATAACTTTGAAATGGCTGGGTTAGTATTCTGTTTCATGGGAACTCATATCTGTTTGTGAAAATAAAGATTGCGGGAAGTCCTTTCGTTTTTTTTTTCCTCCTCTTTTGTTTGTTACATTTTATTCGGCTGTAGTTTCATGTAATGTTCATTGCTGGAATATGGTGTTTAATGATTCCGGTCCCAACATCCGACCGATTATAGGCAGCTGAATTGATTTTCTTGGTTCAATTTCGCTGAAGCGATGATACATACTAATATTAATGTTTCTAATTTTATTTATGTTGTTATGTGATTCGTATTTCGTTCATTCTTTGTCTTGATTTATACTTCGAAATCTAGCATATGCCCATCTGTGTATTCTTGCAATTAGGTCTTTATCTTTATCCACTTCAACTGGCTAGGCCCCCAATTTCCAGTTAATAGATTTCTTAAAGCAACATCACTCTTTAGCAGGAAAGAGATAAATCAGTTAAGCACACTTGCCATTCATCTAATGTTCCCGGTCCATTGCTGTTGTGAAACTTAAATCACATGAAGTCCTCAATCTTGGGCTTGCCTGGCAGGGAAAGGGATTGGCTTGAAAGTCCATGTTCATGAACGCTGAATTGGTTAGACAAATGACTATTCAGTAATGAAATATGAGATTCTCTTCTCTTTATCATTATCGGTCAATAGGTTAAAACACCAAAACCAGCGACTACCCGAGTTAATGACAGAGGCAATAACACTTTCCAGCCATGTAAACCCATGTTACTTATGATTGCAGGAAAAGGATTATTATTATTTTTCGTGCAAAATAAAAGCAAGACAGATGAATTTTGTTCCTAATTTTGTTGTTGTTGCAATTTGCTTCAATTATCCTGTAGTATAAAGATCAACAATTCAATAATCCTGAGATAACAAATCTTTACGCCTGATTTTGCTACCCCCCCTTCTCAATTTTCTGCTTGTGCAGAATAATTCAAGTTTCCTTTTGACCACCTTATGTGTATTGAGAAGCTCATAGGGTGGTTTCAATCAGTACATTTCCGTGATGCTTTTGCACTCATCTCATGTTAGTAGAACGAAATATGGGAAACTGTAAGATTCATATTTGAGATGTATGTAAAGGGGAAACTGTACACATCGTTACATACAACTGATATTCCATGTTTACAAGTTGACTCTGTATTCTACCTTGTTAATAACGTCTTCTGAGTATTCTTTGGCCTTCTTTTGGTCACGGGTGGCATTTCCTTGATGCATTTTTTATGCAGTTCATTGATTATACAACCAAAAAACGAGGGAAAAGATTTCTCATCCTCGTCCATAGATTTCTTCTGTCCTTGTCCTCGCTTTAAGCGTGAAGATCAGAACGTTTGGTCCACGTCCCAGGAAGACGAAAGCGCATCTTCACGCTTAAGGCGGGAAGCAGAAAGAAGGCTGTTTGGTTGATGGTTCCTTTGATATTGGTGTGGATCATTTGGAATGAACACAGTAGAAAGTACGCTTGATGGTGGTTAAAGCTGAGAATTACTTTTTGATTGACCATTTTGGACAGTTTTTCTTTTTGCTTTGAACCCTTTTTGAAGTTTAACCATTCCCTCGAAGCAAGGCATGTTGTGTATTCTTTGTGTTCCTTGAATAACCAGTAAGGTGGTTGCTAGTGTCTTTTTTATATTACATTCTTGTTTTGTATGACATGTAAACTTGCTTGGTTATTCCCGTTTATTTTTCACATGCTATTTATTGATTTTAACTAGCATTTTGAGGTTAAAAATGTGTTGTTCTAGGGGTACTTGTAGCTCTTCTGAATTGCTAGAGCTTGTATGCCGAAACCGTTTCATGGTAGTCACACGAAAGAATCTTGATTTTCTTTTTTACTTTGAGTGAGAAGTAAAGCGACAGAAATCAATGGATTCATGAGAAATTTCTTGCACCAAAAAAGGAAGATACGATCAATCAATGAATGATTATTATTTTCTATGTTCTTGTATTGGTTCACATTTCTGCATTCATTTGATGCGAAGATTATCCGTTATCGTTCGCTTCAGAAATTTGTTTAGTAGGGAAGACACCAGCAATCTCTCTCTCTCTCTGGTTGTAGCTGGGAAGAAAGAAATTTGTGAAAGTAAAAATGAAGGAAAAAATGTATAGCACGAGGGAAGCGCGCCTCGACACCCCACTCAAAGACTTCTCAAAACTCTATTTTGTGAGTGTAAATTAAATCCAGAATGGTGATTCCAATCGTGCTATCTTATAGACAAATATCTCTATTTAGAGAAACAGTTCTACTGAATACCAACAAGTACATAACATCTACTTATATCGGCTTGCTAGCTGAACAGTGCATTTGGACAATTAAACGAACAAAAAATCAATTCCTCATCAAAACCAAACTAAATGGATTTCGTGCCTCCAAATTCCATTGAACTGAGAACGCTGTGAAAAGGATTTGGAATGTTTGCTATAAACAAAAGCGCGTAAGATACCACCATATTCAAAGCTAGGAGACACTTGAAAAAGCATTTTAAGCAATCAAATGCTTATTTTTCATATTTGGAGACAGGACCAGTTCCGAGATTTTAGTTGAGCACTGATAAAAAAATAAATATACATGATCTTTATTTTGGCTCCTTAAAGTAATAATAATGTATGGTTTGAAGCCAGAGGGTCCAACCCTCACATAATAATAGTGCAGCTGCTCTCTCTTGAGTCCCTCCTTTTTACAGGCTCCCCCCAATGGATTGAATGAAGATTATAGGTTCAACCCTCAAAGCTTGCTCTTTGGAACCCCAACTGGTGTGTCTCTGGATCTCTTTTCCACGGCTCGAGAAAGTTGCTTCACTGCATCTTTCGAAAGATGACGAGGTCTGCTCAACCATAGTCCACCATCAACAACCAATGTTGTTCCATTGATGTATTTCCCTTCAAACAGCAACAACCAAGATGAGATCTCATAACTTAGAAGAAAAGAGAGACCAAACAGTATTTGAACGTGAAGTAAATCTTTATACCAATGTTTTTGGTTGTACACCAGGTCTTAAGCGCACATCGCAAAAGCTAAAAATTATTGGATATGCAAGAAATGAAGAGTGGCAAAATCTTTCGAAAGATTAGCACTCCCGGGATGAAGCTGTCGGAATTAACTTCAAACAAAACTTTGATGTCCAAAGGCTCAAAACCTTTTGTCTTTCTGCAGATCCAATAGTTACTGGATAAAAGCTAAAATATTCAAATTCTGAGAGAATAATATGAACTTTTGAATGCAGCAAATGATTATTAAAAAGAAGATTGATTCATTAATAAAAAAAGGCTCCACACCAAATAATCCAGGTGAGGATGGAAGAAGGCGGGAAAAAAAATTCAGGACTCATTTCACATTCTTGTTTAGTTTGGCGTTTGAGAGGTACTGAAAACACTGGACCATCTCCAAAATGGACAGGATACCAACTCCGCTCAACTTCACAGAAATGGTCATATCGTCGAATCCTCATCCCAGTCCTCGTACTGGTAATGCTCCCTTCGTCGCACAGTCAGAGACTATTAGTTCCTTTTACCAATTTCAACTTGGTAAGGAGAAATGCAACAAAGGCATTCAAATCCATATCTGAAGGCACCAATATATGTACAGATATACTCGTACAAATGTGTGTACGGCCATCTAAGTAGCAGAAATTATTCAATACACAGAGAAGTGTCCTAGCACATAAGTAGGTAAAAAAAACAGACCTGCATTAGATGCCAGATAGAGAGCAGCCATAGCAATATCCCATTTCTCACCCATTTTAAACAAAGGGTCATTCTGTATCGACTTTGTCATTGACTCGTCAGGTGCAAGTTTGGTAACTCCAGTTGTGTCTTCAATAGGTCCTGGTGCTATCCCATTAACTCTAATGTCATAATCAGTCCCCCATTCTAATGCCAAGCTCCTTGTAATGCTATCAACAGCTGCCTGGAAACAAAGGGAGTACATGAATGTCAGCACAACTCGAAATATAAATTATTTATGGTTTGATAATGTGCGTTTACAAACCTTTGCAGCAGAAACATGGATTTGATACCAAGATGCTGTATAATGCAAAGTTGCACTTATGTTTATAATTATCCCACCACTTGCTGAGTCCTTTCCAAGTCCTCCTTTCTTAAGATACTTTAGTGCTTCATGGCACATTGTAAATGTGCCAACTGAATCAATATCTATAACTGCAAAGACCAACCATGAAATAGAAACATTTCATGAATACCATCCGAACGCATTCGAGTATGTGTGTGTGTGAGAGAGAGAGAGAGAGAGCTTATGCTTACATTCTAAACATGCGTAATATAGAATATTACACAGATGCTAGCTTCAGCTTTTACATGGCTGTTTACTTCCCAACTCAAAAAGGAACAACAGCTTTAGCTGTTCTCACAAGTCTCATATTTTAAGGCCAAACACACATCACCAAGGAAAATGCGAATGCAACTTTTTATGACTTCATTCAACAGCATGTAACAATTCTGTTCTAATTTTACCTACTCTGCGCACGAAATGAACCAGTGACAACTCAAATAAACTAACAGCAACCTATTAACTTCTAGAACATGCAAAGACCCTGAAATTAGGATCATTACGTCTCCACTATGGAAAGTTTAGAAGGATTTTAGAAAAAAGAGTCATATGTGTGCATATTCTGTTGGCTGCCAGTGGACTACAATTTTGCTCCATCGAAGTAAAGATAACCTGTTCGAAATCCGTTAGGGGACAAATCCTCAGCTGGAACGAGGAAATTGCCAGCTGCAGCATTTACGAGGATGTCAAGCTTTCCAAATTGCTTAATAGTTGATTCCAAAACTCTAACTGCGTCATCTCGTTTACGAACATCTCCTACGAGCCCAATAGCCTTCATAGCAGGAGGAGTGCAATTTCAAATCAGAAAACCAACACTTAGTTAAGCACATAAACCTGAAGGAATATACAGCATACAAAGTGACCGACTATGAAGAGATCAGAATGTAGAACTCTGGGTAACACTCAGTCACAACCATTGTACATGTTGAATGGGATCTGAAGTTGGTATTGCACTTTTGAGCTGGACATACTATCATTTTTCTTATTTGTTTGGATTCCATCAAAGTAGTTCAATCTATCAACAATTAAACTACTCTGATAGAAAAGTTAACTCTCTGACACAATCTCCTACTAATATTATAATTATTATTCTCTTCTTGGGCAACCAAAATTTTTGTGAGTTCATCCTTTGAGAGTCTGCTGATTTTATATTAACATGTGTCATTCATAGTTATAGTTTTTGGAGCATTTCTCAATCTGTCGATGTCATCCTTGTGGAGTGACCATCATATTCTTCTCTGTATGATTCCAATATAGCAGATGTCCCCAAAGGGACTACTTGTAATTACTATAAATCGCAAGCTTTTCTTCAAAGATACGTCTGCATCGTGGTTTTGCAAAGGAATTTCACTAACCAAGAGAAAGGAAAGTGATAGTGAAACCAAAGAACTAACTTTTCGACTTCACTATAAATCCCTCCACAGGTCCATAATCCAAGATTCCAAAGACAGTCTCTTTTTTCATCAACTTTTGATACTCTCAGACACGATAGAGAAGCAAGAAAACATCAATGAGTATGCAACAAAACAAAAATTCTACAAACTACTTTAAGACTTCTTTGATGAATTTACGCTGCTCTTAAATTTTCTTCATTGTAATCCGCTCAATTCCTACACAGGGATAATACAATTTGGTTAAGATCTGCTTACATCTTGTTAGAAACCCATAGGCCTAACTCAACTACCATGTTAGACACCCATAGGCCTAACTCAATCTTCAAAACCGACTTGTAAGTTAAAGGTTTCCAAGGCTTACAAAGGATCAACATAGGTGATGTGAGACTCGCAAACACATCTAATTCCTAAAAATTATGTGTGTGCGCTCGCGCACGTGCTTTTTTTATCACCTAATAACTTACGTCACTAATACATAATCAGTTTAACTTGTATCGCTTTTCTTCTTTGAGATGCTGTAGAATCAAAGTGAATTGCAGCCAACCTTTTTGATTGTTACTCAAACTTGATTACAGTTTAAAACGTAGGAAGAGAAGAAATTGAACCAAACAGTTAAAGAAAGCGGAAAAACAAACAACACATGCAGTTTAACAATTGTAAAACAACTCTATTTTTCTTTTCCTTTTCCTTTTCCTTCTTTTTTTCCTCCATTTTCTGAGCAACCAAAGGAAACCCAAATGGTAAATCGGGATTACCTGGATTCCCTGAGATCGGAGAGCAGAGGCAGCGTCGTCAACGACGTTCTTCCGTCGACCCATGACGGCGATGGAGGCTCCGTGTTTGCCCAATTGAACAGAAATCTCGTACCCAATACCCGACCCACCACCGGTCAACAGAGCCACCTTCCCTTTCAGTATGTCAGCCTTGAATGGTGACTCCATTTCAATCCAGGAACAACCACTCTCTCTCTCTCAACTTTCTCGCTGTGAATTTAAGTTGAAATCTTTGAACATGGGGATCTTTGAACCGCCGGCTTCAATTGCTCATCCATTCATCTTTATATTACAAGCCTTCCATCTAGGATGTTTCACCAATTATTATTTCAATTTCTAGATATTACGTTATAATTACAATTTTTGAAAATCCTTAATTATAATTACAATTTTTAAAAGATAGCGTGTGAATTTATACAAAGAATCTATAATACTCTTGCTCTCCTCGACCAAGAAGGCTCTACTATTTTAAATTGTTAGACTTTTTTCTTCGTTGTAATTCAGAATTACAGATTTTGGAGTGTTCTCCCAAAACGAATAGGGTGATTTAGAAATTCTCCTAGCACCCAGTTAGTCTTGCAATGAGCCTTGGCTCTTCGAGTTTCCAAATCTTAGCTGAAAATCTAAATCCTGTTGGATCTGACTTTTATTAGTATGTCTGATATTTGTAGTACCTTGTTTACCTTGGCGGGACTGGATCCATCTCAAACGTTTACGAAGAAAGCAAAGTCCCCGCTCACTCTGCCAATCAAGGACTAAGCCCGAAGTAAGCCTGAAGTAATATAGCAAGACTTTCTATCCTCACTTGAGAGAAGCCGAACCAACCTATAATTCATCCCTTTAAACTCTATCACCACGACAAATTCACATTCTTAATGAATGTACAAATAAATTAACGAATCATCCCGTCAGGAGATGAGAGACTACTATTGAGATTAGTGTTATGCATTCTTCAATTCATTTTATAAGCTACTTCTAGGCAATAAAATTACACCATAAAAAAATACAAAAATATATCTCACAAACATGTCAAGGATACCATTATTACAACTATTTTAATTAAATTTAACTGGATATAAGCTTGTAATCACTCTTAGTTCAAGTGAACATCCATCTATACTATATAATTACAAGCAATAACCCGTGCTATGAATGAGATGTGTAAAATTAAATTAGTAATATTTTATAGCGTCAATTTATATTTTTATTAAAATTTTAACAATAATTTTTTACCACAATAATACAATATAACACATAGTTTTCATAGCATGTGTAACTTGAAATTTTTTTAATATCTTATTCTAAATTCTATTTTTAATAAAATATTAAAATTAATAGCTTAATGATAAATTAATTTGATCAAGTACTCATTCACTTAACTCTAAAAAACTTCAAATAAAATATCAAAATTCAAAAATTGTGAGAGTTTAAAGTAAATAAGAATAACTTTTGAAAGTGTGATTGTGTAATTATGAATAACTTTATTCATCATTTTACCATAAATATAGTCTCAACATTTTCTTTGAATAGAATAATAAAATAAATAATGTTTTTAGAAAATAAATTAATGCAATATTTATCTACCTATACTATAATTTAAAAAAATAAATTCAACCTAATATTTAAAATTCTTTAAAATATAAAAAATATAATATTTAGTAATTAAATTTATATAAATTAAAAATAAATTATCAATGACCTACTTAAGAAGTTAACTAAGAATTATATAGACGTTTCAATTAAGATACTTTTCAATCTTTATAAAATTATGAATCCATAGCATAATTAGGATTTTTATTCAATTTAACTTCAAGAGGTGAGTATAATGCAAATAAAATTTAGTAATAGTATATTATCCAACTTAATCTGACATAAAGATATTATAAGGATAAATGCTACCTATCTAACAAAATTAAAACATATTTAGTATAATTCTTCACTTTCATTGCTCTTATTCTTAACATTAAGTGACCTCTTATATCTTTTATTTTAAATTTAAAATTAAAAAAAATTAAAGGAGAATTTTTTTTAATCTATTGTCTTTCTATTTTACCTTATTTAGATTTATTTTAATAGTCAACATATTTAACTGACCAAATTAAAATCTACGCTGGCTGAGTTCTTAGGACCCCCTAATTTAAATTTAAAAAATATTAATGTGTCTATAATAAATTAATTAAAATATACATCAACTCACTCAATCTAATCTAGACACATTTTTGTGATGACAATACAGTCAATTTGCAATCTCATGATAAATAATAGCAAATACTTTATTCTTATAAAAATTTATCTTAACGGTTATTCATATAGTTTTTATAATATTTTTCATTATAACATTTATTTATAAAAAATAAACAAAAGTTAATAAAAGAGGTTATACTTTTAAAAAAAATCAAAGTCATGAATAAGTAAAATTAATATGGTTATATATTTATTTGTTTGTAAAAAATTATTTACCAATTTTTTTCTATATACGAATAAGTCTATTTATTTGTACTTTTATTTTAAAAATTAATCTCTGCAAGATTTCTTAAAATATTATGCTTAATTACATAAAAATATATATTACATGGGTATGTGTGTGGATATATATAAGTAGTGAAAGTTATGAAAATAAAAATATCATATGTGAAATATGGTATGAATGAAATATGGTATGAATTAAAATGTACCTCAACTCATTCAATCTAATCTAGGCACGTTCCTGTGATGACAGTACAGTCGATCCACAGCTTCATAATAAATAATAACAAATATTTTGTTCTTATAAAAATCTATCTTGACCGTTACTCATATAATTTTAAAATTTTTATTATAAAATTTATTTATAAAAAATAAAAAAAGTTAATAAAACAGGTGATACTTTAAAAAAAAATCAAAGTCATGAATAATAAAAATTAATATGGTTATATATTTATTGTTTGTAAGGAATTGGTTACCAATTTTTTTTTCTATATAAGAATAAGTCTATTTATTTGTACTTTTATTTTAAAAATATTATAATTATTAATCTCTGCCTAATTTCTTATAATATTGTGCTTAATTACATAAAAATATAAATTACATGTATATGTGTAAATATAGATACGTAGATAAAGTTATAGAAATAAAAATATCATATGTGAAATATGGCAAGATTTTGAATTTGAATTTGAATTTAAAAAGGATTCATGCAATATTTTTGTTAATGTAAAATAACATGTAGTACTTAAAAATTTTGATCACAAACCAATAAACTTTTGCCACTTGGCACGCTCAGGACGACTCTCACGAAAAGTCATCCTGTAATAATATATAGTATAGATCAAAGTTATTAATCCTATCCTGTACCGGTCGGTACGTCCCGTACTACCCTCGTAATGGTACCGGACCACCAGAGTTCCGTTTCGGCCACTGTTTCGGCCTGTTCCGGATTGTTCCGACGTGTTCCGAGCTGTTCGGGTCTATTCCGGCCAATATCGGCCGGTACAGTATCATATCGTACCGTACCATACCATACCAGTCCGTATTTTAAAAAATAGAAAATTCAATTAATATTTTTTTGGGTAATTAGACATAAATTGAGGCTAAAATTATTTTTTTATGTTTGGTGATTTGTTTTTAAATTGTGATGCTTTATTTTATATGTTTAATATGATATTTTGTAAAAAATATTATTTGAAATATGTATATTAATTTTAGCAATAAATTCGAAACAGTACGCTGGTACACACCGATACTGGTACGTACCGTACCAATAGTAAAATCGGTACATTCGCTGGTACGAGATTGATAACTTTGGTATAAATAACGCAAGTTTACTTTTTCGTGAGAAGAACCCTCCGGGGAACAAGTGTCACCCAAAAAAAATTAGGAGTAAGACTTCCAAATTTTACTCTTATGTAATTTTTTAAAAAAGCATTCATTGACTATTCATTTATGAAATTAAGAATGTGATTCGACAATACACACACAAGGAAATATTACAATTTCACATAAATATCATTTCCAAAATAATATATACACGAATAATTATGAAAGAAAAATTAGACCATTATATAAATATCTACTCCAAAATAAAGAAATTCACATGCCTAACAACAATAAAATTAAAAGAAGTACATATGGACAACACTCCATGTAACACTCTAAATTTTGGAAAACGTTAATCTAAAATAAATGAAATACCAATAGATTTTTATTTATAAAATATATGGTTGCTCTTACAAAATATAAAATAAAGTCATTCAAAAGAATTTTTCACAAAAGACTTTACATGGGGGCTTCAGAGCCTCTAATCATATACTAAGTAAATCAAGGCTCAGCAGTGTCCTCCTCGGTGATGATCACGTCATTGGCCGGATAATTCAGATCTACTCCATCGTCTTCAGTACTTGATGTGAAATGTTAGGGGCATAAAAATTGTACCATAAGTTATGAGGCTCAATAAGTTATTCTGCTCTTAGTCTCATTGCACGACAATATGAATATACAACGTGACATGCATAGTTTACATGGAAGCAAATAGTACATAAGTGCGAGATTAAAAATAAGTAAAACGATATTAAAGCTTAATAATAAGTCCGATATTAAAGTTTAATAATAAGTCCTCGAGTGTTGTGTGTCTAATCCATAACCTAAGTGTTATCCTCAAATGTTATACACAAGTCGTCGACTTTTAAATCAATCGTTCTTATCGTGACAATTGTCGCGTCAAGAACACCACTAACCGTGATAATTGCCACGTCATATATAGTCGACTAGAAATTTTCGTGTTATGATTTTTCCGTTCCATAATGATTCCGACCACTATGCTAATTGTGTTTCCAACACTAACGTTCATGACCATTATGTTTTTGTCCGTCGTGTTCTTAGATGTTATGTTTCCGAACGTTATGTGTCTCGTATATCGTGCCGACACCAAGATACTTCCTAAACTTTACTTCTAAAACTACTAGACTTTATTGAAAAGGTACGCTACGGTTAAAGAACATAACTCGGCTCAATATATAACTTGACTGCACGGATGACACAGCTAAAGACACAACTCAGTTTAAGACGCAGCTCGGCTGAAGACACCTCATGGTTCAAGCCATGGCTCAATTAAAGTCGCATCATAGCTAATGTCACGTATAAAAATATTCTCATGGAAAATAATCAATCTCAATAATTCAGTTCCACATAATCAACAATTTACAAAGTCCAGGTGTTCATACAATAGCCTGAATTCCGAAGTCCAACTAACATAATAATCCCAAGTTTCATAATCGTGTCAAAATAATAATCTAGCATCATGCTTCAAATATGACCATATGATTAATGACAATAATTTATATAAATTGAAAACACAATAACATGGTCCTAATTAAACATGACATGGTAAAATGATGTTTATGCATGAATAATCTAAATCTGAGCTAAACATAATTAGTACATGCTAGGGTGAAAATATAGTTGTTATTACTCTAAGGGTCGAATTGTAGTTAAATGATGCTAGGTTCAAAAGAGTGTTTATCATGTTCAAGGAGGGATGAAGGTAAAATTTTCAGCAGTGAGTCTCAACCAGTTGAGGTAGATTTTGATCAGTTGAAATGTAGTCCTAACCGGTCAAAAGGTCAGTCTGACCAATTAAAACATGAAATTCTAACTTTGGGCATTAGCTAAGATGGACCGATTAAGAGTAGATTTGATTGGTTGAAGTTGATTCTTGACTGGTCGAAGGATAAGCTTGACCGGTTGCTTAGGTCATTTTCAAGGCATAATAACAAGACAAAATTGAACTTGACCAATTGAGGTTGATCTTTGACCGGTCAAGGGTTGCCTTCTTCGAATAACAAGACTGATTTTTCCTCCATTAAAATTTCGTGAAGCTTCCATGGGTTTATCAAAACATAAAATTGGAAAATAGGGTAATTAAGTCTAACTTGCTTATAATTGATGAATGGAAAAAAGAATTGGGATGAATTGGTGGAACTTGAAAAATGTCAGTGTGGCCTCTATTGGTTCTGAACTAACTCCCTCTCACGTACTCTATCCCTATCTCTCTCTCAATCTCTGATTGCAGTTGAAATGGATATGAAGTGTGATGATTAAGGGAGAAGAGAACTTGATATTGTTATAGGCAATGGAGAGAAATTCAATTCAACGGCAAGGAGGGGTTGGGGGCCATGAAGGGTTGAGGAAGGAAGACTGGAAGAGAGGAGAAGGTGAGAGATGAGTCTAAAAATGACAGATGTGAGGGAATTGCAGGCTTAGGCATGGGGGAGAAGACGGATGCACAATGTAGTGGTCGGAGAGGACTAGTTTGGAAAAAAGAAACAGTGGGCAGGAGAAGAGGTTTTGGGTTTGGCTGGCAAAACATATATATGTATATAACATATGTATGCAATGCATTTGTGTATCTATGTCAAATATAAATGCCACGTATAAAATACATATAAGGTGTAGATTATGTTGATCAATTTTAAGATAACCTTTCGAGAAAGAAAACTTTGTGTTGATACAGAGCGAAGTACGAAAAAATCAATTGTAAAATAAATAAGAGAAACTTATAGTTATGGCGTAAAGGAAATAAAGGAAGATCAAGGCCAACAATGTACATTGTTTCCTTAAAGCAGATTACGCCCTTACATTGGTGCTCACAAATTTGAATGTTTGCCTTCCAGAATATAACGATCTTTTCGTACGACTGTCGCAACACTTTGACAATGTGCACGGCAAACGGAGTTTGTGCAGAACTTCTCTGGACTTTCTATATGTAGTAGTGCACTGTGTGCTTCTAGAAAAATGAATGAAAAATGGCTAATGGGAGGCTGTTTATATAGGCTGTTTATATAGGCCTCAAGGTGCCTGTTTGGAAGAGACAAAGAGGCATCCAACATGATTATTCGGAGTAAAGGGTTTTGTTGCAACTTTTCAGTAGGGTTGGGTTTCATTCGCGTCTGTTCGGGGAAGAAAACCCTTTTACAAATTCGCTTTTGGGTTGGCCCAGTTTTAAAAAAAAAAAAAAAATTAAAGTCGAATTTCTGGCCCAAAAAGATTAAGTTGGTTGGAAACAAAGCCCACGATCCAGCTTGAGACTGGCACGACTGGACGACAGCTCGCGCACGTGGTCAAAACGGCAATACAGTGCACGATCGCCCACTCACAATAGTTGTATGACCCTAAGGGCCAAACCCTTATGAAGATTTTGTCTTTAAATACTCAACTTGTTCCCAACATTTTTTTAATGTGGGACAAGATTTCAAACCCCCTAAAATCCCCTTATTCAAATATCAATTTTGATGTCAAATTTCTTTCACATCTCAAATGGGTTTAACAAATTCTTTGCACGGTGTTAAGCTCGTGACATAGGAGATTACCAAACACTTTTGGTTCATCCCAAACGATGTGTGGGACCCACTTTTAATTAGTCCCAAAATGACTCGTGTAAACACATTTTCCAATAGATTAAAGAACACATAATAAATATTAAATACTTGAAAATATTCAATGCTCGGGATTTTATTAATATTAAATTTATAACGTCGGGTCTTTACACTATACCCACCTTTTGTTCCATTAGAACTAGCAGTAAACACTTGTCATACACGAAAGCTAAAATAAATAAATAAATATTTACAAACATCAGTGAGCACTACAACAAAAATACTTAATT